>JAVGVS010000004.1:430649-620649 GCA_032718565.1 Distichodus sexfasciatus
TTAAGCAGACATGAGGAATGGAATGTCACCGGTGCGCCCTGCTTAAAAGATGACTTGTTTCATTTGGACATTGAAATTTCATGAATATATTTCCGACGGCTCCGGAAAACCGAATTCATCATTAAGTTGCGCGGCCCCAGTAATGTCACATTAGGGATTACTCACTTTTCCTAATGTATTGTGCGTGTCAAGGTTGTTCGTGACATGTACTTTTCATGACCACGGCGCCGGGCGGATTTTCGCCGAGGCCTCGGAAACTTCCTTGGCGCGAAGACGTTTCCGCCTAATGGTAGCGAGTCTTTATGCCTCCGTCAAGAGAGTCGAGCCGTACGAACGATTAAAAAGTCATTTTCTTAACTGTCCTCCCCGGACCTGTTTTTTTTTTTTTCTCTTCACTTCTTTTTTTTTGAGAAAACATTAAATTGCCTCAATCAAGCATAACCGTCTCCCGCTCGTGGAGTAATTTGTAGCTCTGTTTGCATGGTGTGTGGTTATTTGTCATTGTTTTTTCCTGTAGCGCTTTTCCCAAATGCACCGATCAGCGTTTAATACTTTCAAATTGCTCCTGTTTCTGGTGCTAGATGAGGCAGATGTGGATTTGCACGTGCGCTCGCAGAGCTAAATTAATTGCCAAAACGCGGGGCAGACGCAGGCATATGTCGCGTGACGTCGCGGGACGGCTAAAATTAATTGGCTGCGTTTCGTTGTAGACGTATCAACACACGGCAAAGCGATACACTCCTGGTGTTGCTTGTGGAATCGTGAGTGTGAGATGAGATGTGTCTGTTAACTCCAACCAACTTACTATTCTGTCATTTTGGGGTTAGAGTGTATGAGAGTCTAATTAAACGCTAGTAAAGTGGATTTCTGCATCGCTCTTTTTTCTTTACATTGTGATCGTCTCTCTCGCACCGAATGACCTTTCCTGCGCCGATGTGCAAGGCGGCAGGGTCAGAGCCCTGATATGATCAATATTCTATTATGATAGTGCGCCGAGCGTGTGGAGGTTTACAACTTCACTGTAATAGTGTCTCTATATCATCCGGTGGCAGTCTGGACTGTGCTGTTGTTCTGGGACTAGGCTAATAGATGCGATCCTTAGCCATTAACTAGGGAAAACACCCCCACTGTCTGAACATAAGACTCCAGACACAAGGTGGGGAGGAGAGCGACTGCATCAAGTCCCATTTTTCAAAGATTTCGAAGGTCATCTAAAGATTTCTGCCATTGTAAAAAAAATCGGAGGCCTCTCCCGCTCATGTGTAGCAAGTAACACGATCCTGAGTTGTAACTTTAAATGCAACTCAGCTCTCCTTTGTAACTTTGGCCCTGACCCCATCTATAAACCGAACCCTAACCTGAACCGTGACCCGGTCCAAAACCAGGGCACAGGCATGAAGGCCCGGGGTCAGACGTCTGCGACCATGCACAAAGTTACAGCCCGAAATAGCCAAAAGCAAGAACAATTTGTTGAATATTATTGAGCCGAGATGGGTTTTTTTTCCCTCACACGATTTTTTGCTGTAGCAGTATTTTTGTGCTCCTAGCTAAGAAGGGAGCTAAAGGTAAATGTTAAAGCCTGGCAGAGTCATCAAAGACATATTTCATCCTTCTCCATTTTTTTCCCATAATTAACTGCTGCAAGTATTTCAACCCCCAAACCATGTCGGCCAACTGATAATCCCATGTTCAAATGTCATTCCCACTCTTGCGTTAACGGGACTTTAACAAAAATATATCTTTCATTTTACCTAGGGCAGGAGACTAACTTAAGTCCTGCAGAGCTGGGGTCAAGTATAATTTGTTAGTTTGCCTGCACACTTGATTCTGCTCATCTGTAATTACCTGGTTTAATGGGTGTGTTAAAGCAGGAAGTCACCAAACTGAGCTGGACTCTGACCCTGCAGGACTGGACTTGGCTTTCCTTAAGCAGCAGGTAGAAGAGGGAGAAACATAGTAGAAAAATTTGAAATTTGGGGGCAGTTGGTAGTGTAATGGTCAGGGTGTTCGGCTTATCGGATCGGAAGGTCACGGGTTTGAATCCTGAACTGGTAAAGGTACCACTTGTAAAGGTACTCATGAGCAAGGTACCGTCCCAAAGCACTGCTCCCCGTGTGCTGCCCATGTCAGCTGCCCACTGCTTCATCACGAGTGGGTCAAATGCAGAGGGCACATTTGGTTGTGGTGCACTGTGTGCTGTGCTGTGGTGTGTTCACAATGACAAATAATCACTCGCTTTCACTTTCAAATTCACTTGACAAACATCTGCCCATATATCTTACAAAGATGATCTTACAAATGAAAAGGAGTCAGATGTTATTTTGCGACATTAAAAGTGTTTGCAATCTGTAGTATTGAAATTACAGACTGTGTAGTTCTTATTGTCTGTATGCTGCTGTGTCAGTGTCTGTAGTGTTTGTAGCTCTTTATTCTCTCCTTATTGTAGCAGTTTGTGTCTTTATTCTCTACTTTGTGTCTGTGTGTTGACTGCTGCAGCTTTGTGTGGAGTAAGTGCGTGGAGGTGCACAGAATCGCTGCACGGCACATATCCGTCATCACGTAACCGTGAGCGAGAGAGCGAGCGGCATCCTAATCCCCCTCCTCTGGCATCTCTCCAGCTCACCCTATAAATGAGGTAATTGTCCTTGACTATAAAATTTGCATTTTCAAGACTTAATTGCTATCATTACATTTTTTTCGTAATTCTATTAATTTAACAGAATGGGGTATTGGGTTTTATGGTTATCATTTGCATTAAAACAATGCACTACTAAATCGAGAAATCCCTTATAGAGAGAGATGAGAGCGGAAGGGAGGAGAAGGCGAAATGGGGACATGTCGGTGCTGTCGGGTTTCTGATGAACAAACCCAAGCATATTAGTCTACAATGGCCATGCAGGACACACACACACACACATACACAAACATATAATCCATCTGTATTAAAGAAGCAGGTCCTCATAGAGGTTTAAAAGCTTTTAAAAGCACAGCAGCAAATGGAGCAGGAGTCATCACATTGTACGGAATAAGTGAAGCTTGTGTCTTAATGAAGGGACAGACTTTGTGCTGGACATAACTAAAGAGCGCACAGGAGAAAGGCTGAGATGCTGCTGAGGCAGCCGGTCGTTTGTCTCTCTCCCCTCGACATGACCTTCGCTTTCATACTCGGAGCTTTCGCCAGATAGCCTGAGATTAGAGAGGAAAAAGAGAGGAGCAGAGACGGAATGGGGGGAGGGGGGTGCTTTTAGTGCACTGACCTCTTTAGGATTTCTCTTCTTTTCTTTTAGCAAAAGAGCGTTTTTGCCGTCATCTGGAATTCGGGGCGTCTTGTAGTCACATTTCATACGTGTCCCACAAAGTGGAACCTCTGATTCTGTGTTACGCACTATCTAGTCAGCGGTGAGTCAACATGGCTGCCGCTCTTGCTCTAACAACGTCTTTGGCTCCTGCAACAACCCTCGAACCCACTAACGTGACAGCCGCTGACACACACCGGGTTGCCCGCTTAGAAAATGTCGGCAGGTAGGCCGGGCGTCGCTGTGCTCGCATCCCTACATGAGGACTCTCGACACAGAACAATAGGCCAGGTTGTGTCTGTCAGCCAGCATCAGTTCAGCTTTACTGTGTGTGTGTGTGCGTGAGCTCAGGCGAGCGCACTGGCACGTGTAGCGGAGGAGGCTCGGTTTCATCGCTGACTTTAAGAAGCGGAGAAGACACAAAACGACTTGTCAGCTTGCAGTTGCAGTCGCTCCCTGGACAGCGTGGCGATAGCGCAGTAGGACGACTGAAGCTAGATGGCAGCGAGTCGTTTGGTGGAAACACTATGCTCAGGTTGGCTAGGCCACAGCGGCTAGCAGGCAGAGACAACTAGCATCACAGCAGCTTAGCTGACCACCTGGGTTATAAGAGAAGAAATGCATTGCTGCAACACATTCGATTAGAAGTAAAAACTGTGCGTTTGATAATAATAGACATGTTTGCTATGTGGTAGTAGGCTTATTTGAAGCCTTTTAGGCCACTGTCATAGAATAAAGGGTGTTGTTTTTTATTCTTCTAGCCTTCCATATTTTGGTTATCTCATTTTTTTCTTTTTAGGACAGAGAGGGAGAGATGCCACAATAAAGACATCCTGAAAGCTGCCACATGATTTGTGCCCAAATATTGTTTTAGTACTCACTGCTATTTTTATATAATTTTCTGTTTCTTTATTTCATTCTTCCTGCAATTCACTTTTCTTCTCATTCTTCATGTATTTTCTAAAGCAATTTTCTGGCTGTAGATTTTTTTGGGATCTGTCATCATCTCTGATTTGCAATAAATTAATTCTGTATTTTTGGAAATGGAACATGATTGCAATTTTGGATCGCAGCGTTGACAAGGAGCCACACACATAAAAATGGCAATGTCTAATAAAGACAAATAAACCATCATATATTTTTTGTAGGATGCTCTGAGGTCTAATAAACCTTCTGGACCCCAGACCATCACACTAAAAATATATGACGTGTCTGTGACCACTGAGCTAAGTGCTTTCTGCCAGAGTTTATCGCAAAGGAGGACAGCTTCAGACGGACGGTAGCCAAGTAACGTTTGTGTGTGTGTGTGTGTTTGTGAGCGTTTGTGCCGGACAGTTTGTTACCATAGCTGGCGCCTTTACAACGTTGGCCGCGTCTCTGGTTCGTCAGTGGCCTAACGCGCCATCTGTTGCACGGGCCTTGGATACAGAAGGGCTTTGGTGCAGGAGGAAGTCCCCGGGCAGCCATGCTTTGAGGGGAAACTGAACACGAAGGCCACACGTCCCTCTGCCTGCTACTTCAGTGTGAAAAGGGTGGCAGTTCAGGACTGGAGAAACGATCCACGTGTGCATGATTGAGTGACGTCACCTGCTGTTCCTCAGGAAAGACAAATGTGAAACAGAAAAGCTTGTTTCTCACCCAGGCATCTCTGCGCAACTCATTTGGGGGCGTTTGTGATTCTCTGACTTTCTTGCAGCTCCATTCAGTAGAGTGAGGTGTAACTATAGAGAAGGGAGTCTTTCTGTTGTCTTGGTTTAGGTTGGAACCTCTACATGCCCAGACATATGCTGCATTAGGGGTTCGTCAATGCTCATAAACATGCCCTGAATACATAGAGAGATTTTTTTTTTTAATCTGCTGTGAAGGCCGTCATCTTCAATTCCATTTCAGCCTCACTGAGCAGAGTCACTGATCAAAGTGACTCAATTGGTTAATTCCGCAAACCAGGGGAGTCCAGGGTGGGAGTGCTGGAAATAAAGCCTTTTCCTGCCACACACACACACACATGCAGGTGCTGCTGTGACACCTGTGTGAAGCAAAACGATCCAAAGCTGAGGGGTGTGTGATCTGTATGAGCTCTCACTGCATTTGATAGGTTCACACACACACACACACGCCAAGTTCCCACAGGTACAGCGTGACTGGCAAGTTCTAGGGAGCATGTGTGTGTGTGTTTAGGGGCTGTGTGTTAATGTGCTGTTTGCATTAGACCAGTGAGCTGTTTGCAGCTGGGGGCACTGAGGCAGATATACCTGTGTGTTTGGCATCAGCCCAGACTGACACCAGAAGGAGAAAGACTCTCTCTCTCCCCCCACCACTCTCTGCAGTATGTGCGTGTAAGTGTGGTGTGAATTCTAGCTCAGTTACCCTCTCTCTTGCTCTGTTTATGCATGTTTCTTTCATTTCAATGTTTAATTTTATTCCCTTGTGGCGAAACTGAAGCTGATGCTTTTGTGTATTGTTTTCCAACTTATAACAGCTTTGGAGGGTTTATGTATGCGTATAAAGTGTGGTATGAAGATGTTAAATGACTGCTGAGAAAATCAAATTATGGGTCTGGAGCACTTTAGTCCGGCTCACGTCGGTTAATATTCATATTTATTTTTTGACATTTAGTAAATGCTGTTTAGTTAATGCATGCCAAAAGGTCTACAAGTCTACAAGTATCTATAGTTATAGGGTTAGTCTATAAGTATCTATAGTTATAGGGTCAGTCTATAAGTATATATAAGTATAGGGGCAGTCTATAAGTATAGGGACAGTCTATATGGTTGTATAAGTATAGGGACAGTCTATAAGTATAGGGACAGTCTATATAGATCTAAAGGTATAGGGAACGTCTATATGTATCTATAAGTATATAGTCAGTCTCTAAGTATCTTTAAATATAGGGACAGTTTATAATTATCTATAAGTATAAGTTTAGTGACAAGCTGCAAGTATCTATTAGTATGGGTACTGTCTATAAGTGTAGGGACAGTCTGTATGGATCTATAAGTATAGAGAAGGGAAGTTGGAAGTCTGCGTTCATTTTTATTTAGATATGGGCCGATTGTGTTGACAAACATCAAAAATAGCAATTTTTCTTTTTTTGGTGTAATATGAAAGAAAAGGTCTCCAATTAATTAATTAATTAATCTGGTCTCCAAAAAAGAAAAATCACTATTTTTGTGATGTTTGTCAACATAATCGGCCCGTATCTAAATAAATAGAACGCCGACTTCCGACTCATTACGGCAGATCGGGTCACATATAGATCTACAAGCATAGGGTCAGTCTATAAGTATAGGAACAGTGTATATGTATCTATAAGTATATGGTCAGTTTCTAAGTATCTATAAGTATATGGTCAGTTTCTAAGTATCTATAAGTATATGAAGAGTTTATAAGGATCTGTAATGATAGGATCAGTCTGTAAGTATAGGAACAGTCTATATGTATCTATAAGCATAGGGACAGTCTCCTTTGATCAACTGAGGAGTCCAAAGGTGGAACTTCTGGAGCTGGATTTGAACCGGTGACCTCTTGGATTATAGGTGAATATCCTGTCGCTAGACCACCACTACTCACATACTTTCTTCAGGGGGCTTTCATGAGCAACTTCCTTTAAAATTGTACATTATTCATTCACATGCCTCTCCCCATCCAAAAAGCTTTAAATACTCATTGACTGATTGTAATTAACGTAACAGCTCAACAATATCAGAGGCAGTGATTTGAAGAGCCTAATCAAACGTCTCCACTGTGTTAGTAAAACCTTAAGAAAGGCCAATGTCAAAAAACTGGACATGGTTTCAACTCATTTATGCTGTTTTTTACTACACTCACACTGTACAAACCCACACACAACATACACACAACCACCACCATTTCTGCATTAATTTGCTCCTGCAAAAATGTAAACAGGGTCTTTGAACATCATATGGCAAAAAACAGACATCAGAAAAGAAGTGAGGTAGATCATAAAAAACAAAGATCCATATCTCATTATTTTTCCTAATGCACACTCTCTCTTTGAAGCTTGTCCTTGTCGCATAAGACATTCATAACACACCGCTCAGTGCCGCCTGCATTATGAAATACTATTATTTGAAGCTACCGCACCAAACACGTTTCTAGTGAAGCATAGGAAACCACCTCATGTAAAAATCAATTAAATCCCTCTGTAAATGTCTAATTACACTGCTTGGGTTGGAGATGCTTGCCAGAGAGACACACACATATGCTTGCACACACACACACACAAACCCATACACACACTCACACAAAGACACAAGCCGTCTCAGGTATTCAGCATATTGGCGAAAAAAAAAAACGGATTACAGCATTGACTTCTTGCGTTTGTGTGTGTGTGCATGTGCATGCACATGTGTGTGTGTGTGTGTGGGCACTGGTACCGCACACAGGCCCCACATTGCCCTCAGCGACTCAGTAAGGACTCTTGATAAGGAGAATTAGTCAAAACTTGGGAGCTGCCAGTCTGTGCCAATTAAACTTTAATCTGGGCCTGAAACAGGCACAAATAAATTAAAGCCTTGTGAGAGGCAATGTGCTCTCTCCTGATAATGCCCGATTGAAGCGTCTCCCGGCTGCTCGCTGCTCCTCCGCTCTGCCGCTCGCTGCACCGAGGGCTGAGGGGGGAGAAACCATGGCACGCTAGTCACAGAGCAGAGAAAAGCTACTTGTAAAGTTTGCAGTCTGTACAGCACAAAGTGTGCAAGTGTGCTGTACGTGTGTGTGCTTGTCTCTTCAGTGTGTGTGTGTGTGTGTGTGTGTGTGTGTGTCTGTGTGTGTCTGTGTGTCTGTGTGTCTGTGTCTGTGTGGCTAAGCTAAGAACTTGCTGTTGACCTTTACAGTACTCTGTCCTTAATTTCCACATGGTGTTCTAGCACTAGGGTCTAATACAAACTCAGTCCAGCAGCCTGATTGTCGCTGTAGTCTGAGACTGAACGCTTCTTAAGGTCCACATCTCATCTGAACACTCATATTTGAGGCCCGGTCAAGCCCAGAAAGGAAACGCAGAGCAGCTCAGCTACAGCTAACTGCTAACAGACTGCAACCAGTACCTGAGCTATCATCTTCATTTGTTTGTTCTTTCTTTCTGAAGTCCTGAGCTCAGCAAACAGAATTCTATGAAATTATATCACAAAACAAGTACAGAAATGTATATGAACATATGTGCTGTAGTAGAGATAACCTACAGTTGCTTTTTTAGATAAAACTGGAGCCACGTCGTCTCGTCTCTCTATGTATCTGTACAGTATATGGCAGAGATGACAAAGTTTACTTTGACTTTGACTAATATTATTTTCCATCTGTATACACAGTGCACTTATGTTTGACTTCGAAATGTCTTGGATATTATATTGAATAACCCAAATATTAGCACTGTATTAGGTGTAGGTCTTAAGTTGATGCCACAACTTAAGTAAATACTTATTTCAGTACAGATATTAAATGTATTTTTCCTCATAATAATAATAATAATAATAATAATAATAATAATAATAATAGATACACATGCATGAGTTAGAATACCTTTAGCTTTGGACTGGATAGCAGAATTATCATGCATGTGTATATAATAAAATTAATTCTGTGTCTGTGGCTTTTTTTGCCTTGGGCAGTGGGAGCAGAGTCAGTTTTGTATTTATAATAGATCAGAAAGCTGTTCATGAATAATACACAGTGTGGGAGCGGGCAGGCGAGCGGGCGCGCGACGCTCATGTCTGTTGTCTTTGGCCACTATCAAAGTGAACACGCAATATTGTGATAATCCATAGCTGATGAATTCAAGGCGGACTCGCCTTGGCTAAGTTCAGCTAATTTTCAGACATGGGTTGCCTCCGTAATTGAGTTTCCAATAACGTTATGATTATTCCTACCCTCATGGTAATTGAATTCGAGGTTGGCTTTTTTCTTTTCTTATTTTCTGTACCGCCGTAATATCAAGGATGAGGGTTTTTTTCCTTCTTTCTTTCACCAGGAAGGCGCCAAAATCTTTATGCAAATGTATTGTAATCACGCATCCCATCTCACTTCACTTGATTTGCTCTATTATTGCATATATTTAGCCCATAATAAATGATGCTGACTTCAGTGCTTATGAGAATGTAGTAAATATTTGTGGCTGATTGTTTCAGAGGAGGAATTTGGAGGAAGGATTCTGTTTTGCTGGAGCAGAAATGGGCTTTGGTGAGTGTGAAGTAGACATTTTCTGATCAGTGCCTTACCTCAGAGAATCAATGCTTTCCCTGAAGAGAGAGAGGAGAACTTCTGTTTTGTTTTTTGTAATTTCACATACTGTACTGTAGAACCTTTCTCTCTCTCTCTCTGTCTGTCTCACATTATGCGCTCTCTCACCCAGCATCTTTATATATACATAGTTTTGGCTGTGCTCATGTTTCTCATGTTTCTGAGATGCTCTCCTAATTCTGCATGCTTGCCCCAATCCACATCTGTTGCATAATGCAAAGAATATAGACAGCAACAGTGAGAACAGCAATATAAATTTCATCAGAGTTCCAAACCCCCCAACCATAGACACACACATGCTCACAAAGGGGGAGTGAGAGAGAGAGAGAGAGAGAGAGAGATGATGCTTTTCTCTGCATTCTGGGACATCATGGCTCCCTTCCTCTTCAGAATTCACCCAGGTTCCCCCGTCTCGATTCCGCCGTTGCCAGCGTTCGCCCTCCCCTGCATTCGGCCATATGAATTTTTCAAAGCGTGGAGTTGCGGGCGAGGTACAGCAGGCAGCCGGGCCCCAAATGCAGAGCGTTCTTTAGCACTGGAAGCAGATGCAGGCAGAATATTTGAATGCGAAGGAGAAGCTTTTGTCTGGGTCGGGTGGGCGGGAGTCGAGAAAGAGAGAGAAAGAGAGGGAAAGAGACAGGGCGAGAAAGAGAAAAAGAAATGAGGGAGAGATGAGTGGGCAGTTAGCGGTGAGACGATGGTGGGGAGACGTTCACAGCTGTCCGAACTGTCATGTCGTCAGCGTCTAGTTGCCTGGTACGGGCTTTAAAGTCCCAGCATGCTGAGATGGAGAGAGAGACACGGAACAGGCACTGTGCTCACAACACTACACACAACCCTCAACAACACCTCTCTTCCCAAGCTCACGGAGGAAAAACTGATTTGAGGTTCAAGATTTCTTTATTAGGCACATGCATAGCCATGTTATGTAAATTTGGATCATACATAGAAATGAGCAAAAAATATTAACATTAAGTAAAAAGATGCACTTAGAAGAAATGTAGAAGTTGCTATAAAATATAATGTATGTTTTAAGTTTTACATTGTCCAGTAACCTTTATTATTATTATTTAGCTTATTTTAAAAGTCACTTTACACCCCCTGACAGATGGATATAGAACCTACTCTGCATGTAATCACCGTGTGGTCACGTCACGTCATTTTGGTAAAGGACAGAGAGAATTAAAGCAGACTGACCGACTGATTTATTGGTTAATTGTCTTGAGAATGACTTAAAGTGGAGTGAACTTTTATAGTGTTTCTGTGGTGAATTATCGGAGTCAGAATCCTGGAATTGAGAGGAATCGAGAGAGAGAGAGAGAGAGAGGAGGACAGAGAGAGAGAAGAGAGAGGGAGGAGGAGGCTGGGACAACTTTCAGCAAAACATGACACGCGAATGAGAACTCCGTCTCATTTGCATATGCTGACATTTTGCGGAAAATATTTCAACGTTGCCGAGACGTAATGAAATCCTGCCAGCAGCCCGTTATGGAATAATATTACCATAAAGGTAACCTATCCATATCCCCCCCTACAACTCCACCACCACCACCACCACCACCACCCTTTTCCTTTCGTCCTCCCGTGCCACATTCGCTCTGTCCGCCAGATTATTTTTCATCTGTTTCCTCGGATTTGTCGGGCCCCACGCTGACGCCGCCGAGCCGCTCCTTTCTCCTTGCCCGGCTAATTGCGCAGTGCGGAGGAGAATTTGTTAGTGGTGACACCTGGCAACCCGTCGGGATTTCATCTCATTATCGGCCAATGTCCAAGAACATCAGGCATTATTAGCTGTCATTAATCTGCAATATGTATGGAAGGGAGAAAGACCGAGGAAAGGGAAGGGGGGTGTGCAGGATGAAAGAGTGTGAGACAGAGGGGCACAAGGGGATGGGGGTGGGAAGGAAGAGAGTGGGGGCTTTGGAAAAGGCAAAGCAGTGGAGGTCAAAGTTCACAGCTGATGTTACAGGGCAATCAATGACAGGCTGAAAATAAAGAGATGTATAAATGATTAAAAACATGTCAGCGTTTTCCAGATTTTAAACAATAGGAATTTCTTAAAGCGATATTTAATTTTTTTTCATTGCCTGTAATAATTTAAATGTAGCTCAAGATTTCAGATTTAGGAAATGGCTGCATGTAAAAAAAAACAAAAACACACACACTCTACTTAAAATGGTGCTTGCTAATCTTTGGTGTGCATTCACAAACAAGGGTTTTGAAAATTGTTTGAAGGAGGCTTTGTCTGTTGTTTCCTAAAGATTTGTATTTTTGTGCTATTGACACCAGCATTTTTTCCCCCTCTACCCAGTAAAACCAGTTGAAATAAACCATCTCTGACAGGCTTAAAGTAGATTTCCTAAACGTATAGAGAAGGCGTGCATTCCCCTCCGCTGCGGACCTCTGTTTTTCGGCACTCGACGAACGCCGCATTTAATTTGATTCAGCATCTTCTGGCTGTTTTTCTGCCGCAGCCACGCCTGAAGACGGCTATATGCAAACGTGATGGGATTACAGTGTCTAAGCACATTTTCATGGACGAAGGGTTAAAACGTGGCCCACTTGCCTTGGCGAGCAAAAAGGCAGGCCGCTTAAGCGCTCCCGCTCTCTGCTCCTCTTTCTTTCTCCCCCTCTCTTCCTCTCTCTCTCTCTCTCTCTCTCTCACTCTCTCATTAGAGGAGTTTAGGCAGAGAGGAGCAGCGTAGCCTCCTGCAGACTCGCCCTTCTCTCTTTGAGCTTAGCCTGCACTCTTCCCCCTTAATGACTAAAAGTTCCCTTATAAAAGGTCCACGGCACAGCTCCCTGCAAATTGAGTTTCCTCTCCGAGCCAATTGAGTGTGGTTTATGTGGACCGCGGGAAGTGCCTTTGAACTCCGCTTCCAAAGCCGCCAGCGCAGGGTCACTGGAAAAAGATGGGGGCCACTGTCGCAGACATCCAAATTCGTGCCACATTGAGGGAAACGGCTGCTCGGAGGAAGGGAAGAAAGGGGGACTGGGAAGAAAAAAAATAAGATAGGCCCCCTTTCAGAGTTTAAGGAGCATGAAGCAGGTGTTTCGCTTCCCTTTATTGGTAATAAATGAGTTTGTAAATGGGATTTTATAACATTAAACTCTTGAATGTTTGGATTATGCCAACTTTAAGGCGGCACATTCGGTCTCCATCTTCTCTCTCACCTCTCTTCCAAGAACCGGTGTGTCTTTATAGAGCGCTGGTCACGTTTCATTGTGTCTTTACGGTGGGGTTTGATAAGACCCTAAAAAATTGCTTGGCTGTAAAAGTGTACGTTAAACAGAAAATAACGCCCGGCGTCCACGTTTGCGCCTCTTGCCAGTCGGGAATATACAGCTCATTAAAGGGAATTTAATATCGCTATTTATAATCGCAAAGAAAAGAAATGCGTGACTTCATGGAGTATGATGCAGATTCTAGTAAAGTTAGGGTGGCTGAATAGAAAACATGTGATACTGAAACTGATAAAGAATTAAGTCACAAGACTGGGGTGACCAAATTGCAAATAAATAACACCTGAGACGTTTCATGGCCTCATCTGGCGGTTAAAATATAACAAAAAAATTACAGTTCCCTTTAAAGTGAAATGGCTGTCAGAGGGGTTCTGGCCAGGTTGTTTGTTTCTTCCTTGCTCTTTTGTTTCGTTGGCCCTTTGAGGGAGGGAGTTAATGCCAGGAGAATATGTTTGATCGCAGGAGCTGGCGAAGGCTCACAGTGGCTGCTCTGGGATGGCATTGGCCCCTGTCCTTAAACCCAATAGGATTGCTTTTGAGAGTCAGAGGCGTGAAAGCACAGCTCCTTCTCCCCTAGTTAAGGCTTTGAAAGGTCTCAGTATAAATCCACACTCTTCTGCCCGGCCTCCCCCTTACCACGTCCTTACACACACACACACACACACACACACACGCACGCTCATAGGCTCACACACAATTATGCACACGCAATGCCATAAATCTAATGCGCTTTCATGAACTGCAAGAGCAGAGTACATAAAAAACGTGTTGCGGATTTGCATACAAACATACTTATTCCAAATCCCTCTCAGAAGTTGTAAATGATTGTCTCTTCCTGAAATACATTTCACCAAATTGTATTTAGGCATGTTTATGAATCCTATTATGCCGTGGGTTTGATCATATTTTGTGGACAGCGATGGCTTCCCCCTTGTAGCCCTTCCCCTTCTAGTGAGAGAAAGAGAGAGGGGGAGAAGGGGAGAAAGAGAGAGAGAGAGAGAAGGCCTGGAGCGATAGATTCTGTCATTTGTTTCAGGCGGGCTGTGATTTCTACTTGTGACTTGATGACGGGCCTCCGTGCAGCTAAGATGGATCCTCAGTGGTCTCCCTGCTAAAGGTAATTCAATAAAGGCTGTCACATGCTGTGATTGGCTGTACTAATAAGCACACTCTTTTTCAGCAGGTGAACATTATGCGTTTACATTAGCTGCTGTCCTGCTCAACAACTAACGTGCATTTATTGAGGACCCAATAATGTCGTACAGCGAGATGCCGCGCAATGTCGTATTACGCCGGCCAATTTGGTGCTAATATTGCACTTTCCTGAGAACAATAAAAGGAATGAGCAAACTAGTTGAACTTTAATAAAATAAGAAACGTCATTATTAAGGTGATTATCGATATTATTGCAAGCACATGGGGATATGAAGTTGGTTGAAATATGACAGTTTACAAATGTAGACACATTAACTGACCCGACACAGCTAAACTCAAATTCCTAAGAGCACAAATGCCAGTTGTGAGGTCAGACTAGTGCAGGTGCTGATTTGAGGGCTGCTGCAACTCCTGGCTCTCCCCCAGCTGTGGACCACGTGTCGTCCCCCCGGCTGGCTCTCATCCTGAGGACAATCTGCCCGGTGCAGAGGTCATAAACATTTCAAGAGTTATAAAACTTTCATTAAGTTCTCACGATATCTCTCCAGCATGTGACCTTTCCTGCACCTCATTCTCCTTTTTTCCCTTTTTTTCTCTCTCTCTCACTCTCTCTCTTTCCTTATTCCTCTGAAAAGCCCCAAAAAATAGAGAGTGGGGTTTGCAGCGACAAGGGAACAAGCCCCCTCTTTGTGGCAAGCAGTCTTTTTCAAACTGTCTCGGCCCCTTGACTCGTCCTAATCCAGAGATCACAGCTCAGTAAGAGGCCAAACAAAGAGCCTTTTTAATGAGATTGGTACAACAGGGGTAAAGTGTGGAGGGGGAAGGGTGTTCCACAAATAACTATACTCGGCCCTCACTTTTTTTTCCTGATAAAGGCCTTTCAGAGCCAGCGTGTATGAGCGGAGAGGATATCAAAGGACGATCATCACAGCCAAAGAGACGGACGTGGGGAGGGAAGATACAGAGGGGGATTGATCTGCCCTTGTTCACACATAAAGGATTGAAGGAAAAATGGATTCCTGAGGAAGGGTCTGACATAGCTAGGATTTCAGGAAAGGGAAATCATTCACTATTGACTGTTGAGATCGGAGTGTAAAATTTGAAAAGGTTGCTGTTTTAGTGATCACACAGTCAAAAATGTGAATTATATGAACATTTTGATTTCATTTGAGCCACTGAAAAATAATGATTATGACATTTTAAAAATAAAATCAACATATATTATGTGCCAGCATGATTGGACATCTTTTCTGATAACTTTTTCGGCAAAGCTACTACAAGGAAGTGGAGTTCATACATCTGATGCATTTAATTTATATATAAATGTTAGAGTTTTGATTTTAAAATTCTTTAAAAAGCACAGATATAATAAATAACTAAAAGGTCTTAATGCTTTTTTAACATTCAGGAAGAACCGTTTATCTTAACATTTATTTAACAATAAATTATTTCATGATAAACTTAATCTTTGCCGTTTGTAAGATGATATATTGATATGCACATTTATATGTATACTTTAGGGACTGTATACATTACAAATACTTGCATAATGATATTGTAGAGAAGGTTAGTTTTTTACTAATCACCAATTTACAAAATCTCTTATGAGGTAGGCTTGAAGTTTCTAATATTTCTTACACAAAATGTCTAAAAGTCTTCAAATGAAAACCAAAATAATAATATATTCCTATTAATAAATGTATGACAACTCCATTCCACTTGTGTTGCTGGTGCTGCTTGACCCCTAATCCCAGTTGCTTTTTAAGAAGGTGAGGGAGAGGGAATTAAACTTCTCTGGTTTTTTCATGATAACCATCAGTCCCTAACCCCATTATCAGGCCTGGATCCTCACACACAGGACCTGTCCCCTCAGGCCAGTGGCCAAACACTCACCCGAGCTCTCCCAGCCTGACGAATGACACCCCACAATAGAAGGAGGAACCTTTCTTGACCTTCCCTTGCCCTGATCCTGCCCCTAATACAGAACGTGTTAGGACCACATGCCCTCCTCTCTCCTCCTGACCTCCACCTCCTCTCTTATCTCCTGTCTTTAAAGAAAATGGAAGCAACCTAATGATGTTGGTTTTAATGACACCAGCCTTTTTTCAGTTGCTAATGCTCACATTTCTTGAGAAGTTAAACAAAAAAAACGATATTAGGGCAACATTCTTTTGATGTTATAGGAGTGGCCCTTTGATCTCTCACTCAGTGCATGGCATTTTGCCCACATTTTTTCACTTATGTTCTTTTATTCGCTCGAAAGTGAATAATAAAGCGTTAAATTTCCAGGCAAGTAGGAACTTCTTAGGTGTGTTGTAGTTAACCAGAGTAATTAACAAGAACACAAGTAATCAGCCAGGCAAAGTATGTCATTAAATGGCGTCCCTGTTGATTAATTCAGGGCTCATAATGGCGTAACGAACCTGCGTGTCCTTAATGACCCTGCCTAATCTTTTAAAGGGACAGGAGCCGTGGAGAAAGCAGTCAGTAGCAGCAGAGTTCCACTTTTACCCAATCGGTAATATTGTCCCATTTTATACAGACAAGACTCAAGTATATCAGCCAGTGCAATGGGGCGAGTTGACATCAGCTGGGGTATCTAAGTCTGCTCTAATCACATGGGAGTGGACTGGTTAAGGCGCCATTATCCAGATTCTTTGCTCGCTAATAGGGACAAAACGGTGGAAAAGCGGCTGAGCCGAGGTCGGCATCAGCGGCGAAAAGGGGATTAGTCCGGGTGAAGGGCCTCCTGTCACAAGTTCTGCATTATTCAGTCCGATTAATTATTCAGTGGAGTACATATTTGTCTTGGTAATTTTATATCCGAAACCGTGATAATGCTGCATTAACCGACTGAATTAATCATGGGAATCGGCCGCTTTGATTCGGGGGCCGTCTCGCGCCGCGTCCAGCTGCACCGCGCCTCCTTAACCCAGCCGACTAGGAAGCATATGCTTGTTTTTTTTTTAAACTCTTGTGCGCAAGGAAGGGGCCAAGTCTCTGAGGAGAAGCTTGCGACAAAAGGGACACAATATCGGGCCCTCGGACGCGTGCGATGACTTAAACGTTCCATTGTGTTGCCTGTGAATGGCAGTCTATTGTGGGGCCCAGTGCGGGAGGCGAGGCCGCGTTGTCCGTTAGCCGCATGATTAAGCAGATGACACGGTGCGGCCGTAAAGAGGTAAATAAAGACGGCCTTCTGCTACTTCCTGTGCGAGACACATGGCAAAGGCCTCGGCGAAAAGCCGCCAGACTGCTCGCACCTCGCCCGCATGGCGACAGCTGAGGGAAAATCAGGAATGGGGCTTGATTAAAAAAGGGATGAATAACGCAGTCATGGTCTATGTCAGGTGTTAAGTATCTCATTGGTCGATTTGCATGTCAAAAGGGGAGTTTGTGACTCTCATTTTCTCTCTCTCTCTTTCTCTCTCAGTGTGTGCTTGAGTGTGTGCTTGAGTGTGTGTGTGTGTGTGTGAGACGCCTCCTGTGAGGAGGGCACATTCACATTAACAGCTTCAGAGCCTAACATCATTTATCAAAAAGGATGTTATTTACACGTTAACGCGGTAGCACAACAAACAGGGCTACACCAGACGTATCACTTTAATGAATGGCCCGTGCTGTTCGTACATTATTTTAACCGTCCTGCAGCCTAGTAAACATTGAGCATAACTGGATATGTAATAAAAGCACTGTAATATAGAATGGATTGGCTGTTTTTGGAATAAAACTAGCTTTCAAACCTAACTTCATGTCATACAGTAACCTACATTGTTAAAAACCGTGCCAAGTGTTCGTTTTCTGGGTCTATGTCACTCTCTCACGCCTGCTGCCATGGAGAGATCTCAGTCACCTTGCTTGTCTATCATCCATCTACTTGGCACTGTTTACAAGCTCTCAGAGGCATTCTCCTTAGGCCGGCTTATTTAATAGGGCTGTAAGTATTGTCATTCTAGTTTTAATGATGATGAGAGGCTAACCTTAGCGTGCTCTTGTCTGTGCCTTCCACCCTCTTCGTCGTGGGACATTCAGGTAACTAATCTGCCTTTAAATATGTCTCGGAGGGAACGTTGCTAATTAGCACTGAAATTTACTGCCTTCACTTTTATTGACTTGTCCTACTTCTCCGATAATTAACTAATGAGTGAGCTAATGAGCTATGTCATTCACTCATGCTGCTCAATTAAAGTACAGAATCAATTATTGAAAATAGTTTTGCATTTCTGCCACCCCGCACTGTGCGGACAAGCTCCAGCTTAAAGTCGTAAGCCACAGAGGACAGACGAGAGAGTCTGGGAAAAGTTTTAGACATGAAAGTCTCGTATTTGCTTATATTAGCTCTCAGAGGGAAAACAAGGATGCAAGGTGACTGTTAATATGGCCTCTATTCAACAGTAATGAAATCTTGCTTTTGTAATTACAAATTGATCGCGCCTGTAATCTTAGAAAAATTGGACAATAAGCACAATGTCCTGGCCAAACGGACAGATGTGTTAGAAAATTGCTGCTGATATTTTAAAAGTATAGAATTTCAATACGTGTAATGCTGCAGATAATTATATTTAGACATGTATCAGTGTTGCCACTACGAGTAAGAGATATGCACAGCGTTGCAGCATGCACACTAGCATGTTTTGGCTGTGTAGTTTCGCGCAGCGTTGTGCGCAGTGAGGTGTTGACAATCCTTCCCTGTAAACAGTGCATTACCCAGCTAATCCAAAGCTTTGCCGAGATGCAGCCGTCATTAAGGGGAAATAATTAGATGCTCTCATTCCCATGTGCTTTCACAGATAATCAACTCTGCCTCGTCGTTCCCGTTTGCGCCGCCGTCACCACCTAAAATGATGTTTATGGCAAAATCAATGCACTAATGCACCATGTCGTGCAGTTGGGGTTAAGACGGGACATTTGCAGTTGATGGTTTTAACATTGTAAAACCCTAATATTTTGCTGTGTTTTAATAGCTGTTTTCTGATATTTGTCATACATGAACATGCCACAGTGCACTACTACAACATGCAACATCTGCACTTGACCCACCTGGATAGTAACAGCGGCCAGCTGAAGTGGGCAGTGCTCAGGGATAAGTGCTTAGGGAGGGTACTTTTCTAGGTCCAGGATTTGAACCGGCAACCCTCTAACCACAGGAGCAACTTCCTAACCTTGTACTGTAACTGTAACCACTGTGTGGAGTGCATGGAGAACCCAGAAAAATATGGCATATGCAGTTTTGTTAAATGTCTTTGTCTATTACAATGGTATAAACAGGGCGTCATGGTGGCACAGCCGCCTCACAACGGGAAGGTCCTGGTTTCGATCCCCGGCCCGGTCATGGCACCTTTCTGTGTGGAGTTTGCATGCTGTCCCTGTGTTCGTGTGGGTTTTTCTCTGGGTGCTCCGGTTTCCTCCCAGTCCAAAAGCGTGCACTATAGGTTAATGGGCAACTCTAAATTGACCCTACGGGGATTGAACCCAGGACCTTCTGGCTGTGAGGCAGCATCGCTAACCACTGCGCCACTGTTCCACCCTAGCTCCTTCTGTCTAAAATACTCTAAAACAGCGTTTAAATTACTAGTCTTAATGACTAAAACAGTGAAGCATTTTTAATATCACTACTACTACTTGAAGGATTCTAATGATTCAAAGAAAGACAGCAGCATGGTACATGTAAAGGCATTTTTCACAAATACGTTATGGCAACATCACAGCATTTTTTTTGCTAAAAGATATGTTGGTCTATATGTGCAAGCTTCGCCATTATATATGCACTGCCTCTCCGTCCAGTTGATCCCAAACAATTTAATTCAGGTAAATGTCACCGTGGAAGTATGCATGCACACAGCATGTAATGTATTCAGCTCACTGCTGACGTAGGACGAGGGAGAGAGAGAGAGAGAGAGAGAATCCTAACATCCAGTTATGTCTAGAACCAGAGCACCATAAAGCCTCTCTTGGATAATTGAGGCATTAAACATGCCTATATTTTTGCTTAATTAATAATTAATTTAATGAGAGGATGAGGCTGTAAAAAAGCTCTAATTAACATGCTCGGTATCATCAGAGCGGTGCTACAATTCATGCATTAATAGCAAAAAGCAGGAAAGATGGGGGAGAGAAGGGGGGGAAGAGCAGCTCTCTGGCCAGCATCACCAAGCACTAACTCACTCTCTCTCTTTCTCTCTCTCTCTCCTTTATTCAGGCTGTATCAATATTCTAATAATACCCAGCATGCCAGAGGTCTGGCTGGTATGCTGGGTGCCACTGAGCGGATGTGACAGGCTTGCAGAAAGATGCAAAAGCCAAGGACATAAAATTCATCCTGACAGCAACCTTGGAGAGCATCCCGGGCCAGAGTTGGCTGCTCTGAATCGGGGGAATAAACTCAAAAGAACATAATGGATTCGACTCTGTGTCAACGCGCTGACAGCACGGGTGTATTTCCAGAGCGGGCAGGGGCCGGACCCAACACACACACACACACACACACTCACACACACACATCCATGTACCCACACTGGAGAAATAACAGCAAGAACAAAGGCAAAAGGGAAGGAGGGGTCAGTGTCTTTAAGTAAAAATTACTGATCGCATTGTGGCTGGGATGGTGAGTTTCTGTATCGTTGGCGTAGATTAAAGGCTGGTAAGCGTCTGAACAGTTCCTCGAGATTCAGCCGGGCGTTGTTGTGGTGTGATGAACCATGACAGTGTAGCCATAATGTCTTCGTAATTCTGGGAGATTTGCTATGAAGCGAAAGCTTTAATCAGCGGCGCGGCGGAAAATTGCCTCACACGCGTGGCGTCGATTTCAAATACCTCGGTGGCGCGGCAGAGAAACCTCAAGGGTTATAGTCCTGAAAGGAGGACGTCCCCAGCCCTCTAGTGAACTCCGTCAGTGCCAACCTAAATGCAATAACACGGCTGATTCAGTCTTTGAAAGTGGTTTTAGAGACTACTGATATATTTGCATTTACTATGTCATTGACGCTCTCATCCAGGAGAATGCACATTAGAACCTGGTTCTCTATTTGTGGGTTAAATCAAGAGCTGCTAGTCAGCTTGATTTCTTTCCAGACTCTTTCAGAGGTCAATATAATATCTATACAGTTTGGGGGCAGTGGAAGTGTAATGGTAAGGGAGTCGTTTCTGTACTCTGAGGGTCGTTGTTTTCAATCACAGGCATGTAAAGGTGAAAGTGAGTGATTTGTCATTGTGAACATACCACAGCACAGCACAGAGTGCATCACAACCAAATGTGACCTCTGCATTTGACCCATACAGCGGGGAGCTAACATGGTCAGTGCCTGGGGCGCAGTGCTTGGGGACGGTACCTTGCTCATGAGTTCCTCAACTGTACCTTTACTTGTCCAGGATTCGAACCGGCCACCTTCCGATCACGGGGCAAACGCCGTAACAGTTACGCCACCAACTACCCTCTGGTACTACTGAGGTACCTGTGAGAAAGGTATCATTCTAAAGCGTTGGCGCCCCAAGCCCTGCACACATCAGCTGCCCACTGTTCGTAAACAGATGTCACATTTCTTTGTGGTAAGAAATAATTATGGAATAATAATTTGTGTAAAAATAATCCCTCACTTTTAAGAGTATGTAACTCATAATTAAAAATTAAAACAATAACTAAATAAAAACATCTTTTTACATGTACATGTACCAACTTAACACCATGCAAACCCTTTGGGCTTCTGAAACATATTAATGATTCTCAGCAATCAAATAGTAATACTGCCAGGAAGCAAGAAATATATTTTCATTCTCTTGCATAATTCCAACTAAATGAGCGTCATTAGCAATATTAGCTTTTGCATGTCTTGCCATGAAGAACACTTGCACACACACACCCACAGTCTGTTGCAATCAGGATCCTCCTCACAGACAGTGTGTAACACTCAGCAAAACATTGTCCGTAGCAGAGATAAGTCAGCGTTAATGAAAGGCCGGCCTCAGCATATGTCCACTCATGGTACAACACCTCCACGGACAAGCGTCTAACGAAAGCACGAGTTCTCTCTGCCACGTTAACGCAAAGTGGCCATGACACTGTAGCTGTGGCCGCGCTTTTCTCCCTTAAGGACCTCAGTGCTATGTATGACCACAGCAGACAAACCGGCCTTAGCCAAACTTGAAAAATCTGTACAATATTGCGCGTTATGTCTTGCGCTGCGCCGGATTTATAGCAGGTAGTCCGCCGGAGCCCTTTAGCACGCATATCAATCACGCTTGTTAGCACAAATCTTCCTTGAACTCGGCTCGTAGCGATATTGGCCATTTACGCCGGCGTAGCAAGTTTAGCGTGATTAGCATGTTAGCGCGTGCCCTTTGGGACTGTTTACTGCTTATATGTGTCGTCTTTATAAATCCAGGCAGCCAGTTCCAGGCTCCATGCCAACCTCGCGCACGTACCAAAATAACTAGGTAATCAGTGGAGTAGGTCATTAATCAGTGTTTACTTGTTTACTCTGCGTCTCAGCCTCTTAGACCGTTGAACCGTGTTTGCGCTAATCGCGTAAATAGTATGACAATTACCAGCGGAATTCGAACATCCATCGCGCTGTCTATCTATCACCTTTTTTTTGAAGCAATATTCCCCAATTAGAGTATTATCGTACGCTACTTCATCAAGGGCTAAAGTAATCAAGATTAATCTCGCTAGCTGCCACGCGCCGTTTGCTCAGGCTTACACAGTACAATTGCTCAGGGCAAGCATCATTAGGAAACGCAATAAAATTAGGGAAACTGATTATATTTCAAAACTCGGTAGCAAAATAAAACACAATTTGGGGGCCTCCAATTAGGGAGTTGCGCTCATTGAGCGGCAGACGCTACATGGCGTCGCTCGAACAAGAGGAGATGGTGGGGGCGTGGGTGGGGGCGGTTCTTGCCAAGCCAACATGGCCTGGGGAAATTAAAGCTGCACCGTCCCACTGTGACACTGACCTTAGCGGTAGACTTTAGCTTCCAGTCTGATTTTCCGCCGTCAATCTAGACTATGTTTGCGCACTATTGCAAATATCTGCCGAACGTGTTTACAGGGGTGTTATCGCCGTTTGTTACGTTCAGTCTGTGCGCTGGTAAAAAGGTGCTTGTCAAGCCGCTGTTGCTGTTTATGTTTGACATTAATATCAGGTTGGTGCTTAACTGTAGTCTAAAGAAGGCAGACGCGCTGTCTCTTGCCAGTTGCCAATTTTAAAATGATTTTTAAATTCAATAATTCACAAATGGCCCCGAGCATTTTCCATTCTTAAATTGGAGCACGAACAAAAATGTAACAAGATTTCCCCCCCACCCCCCACCCCACACCGTTGCATCAAAAGTAATATTATTTCATACTTACCTGAAATAGATTTCCAAAGGTTCCGACGAACACATTTTTGAATCGCTCTCCAAAAACATGCTTTAAACATGTAACAAATTACAAAATGCAAATGCCACTATAATTTATAAATGTAATGGTTCTCACATTGTTTGTGGAGCGGGGCAATATGTTATTAATACCCCTTTCTCATTTTTGAAACAGACTGTGTGTTGCCAAAGTGAAATATCACTTCAGTTACATGTGGATTTTTTTTAATGACACCTCTGAAAATAGCTGTTTGTGCTATAACAAAGAAATTTAGAATGAGGTCAATAATAGGTCAATATCAATGGGATAGTGTCCAGATGCCCAGTGTTATAGGATCAATAGAAAGACACACACACACACACACACACACACACACACAGTCTATGTATTAGGCTACTATCTTTGTGAGGTCCTTCCACAGACTCCCATAATGACTAAAGTACAAAATTTTACACCTACACCTAATCCTAACCCTAACCTTAACCTCAGTAACCAAAAGCACATATTTTACCTCTTTTAGTTTCCCAAATAAAACAAGCACATTTTCTATAGTCATTTTTCTTCATGGGGACTTCTCAAATGTCCCCACAAAGCCCAAAAAAACAGATAAAAGTGATTTTAGGGGACAAAAAGGTCCCCACAATGCGATAAATACATGAACACACACACACACGCACACAAATGTCAGCCTGTTAGAAACATTATTGTAGAATCATAGTGAGTTTGCTCATCCAATATACACCCTGGCCAAAAAGACTCAAATTTACCTCATCCACACACTCCCAGCCTACACACCCAAAACTCTGGCCCCAGGAATTATGAGTACAATTAGTAATCAAACTTCATTTATTTCTCTTCTTGTCACGCAGACGTTGTTTTTATCCGTCCGTCCCGAAACCATTTTTTTTTTAGAATTTTGCCTGAATAATCATCTCCAATTCGTCCTCAGGTACCCCCTTCCTCCCCAGTACACAGGCCTCCAGTGATGGGGGGATGCAGGGAGGGATAGTTAACAAACTCTTGGATGATTGATGGGCTAATTTCAAGCCTTGGATAAAGCAGTTTTCTAAGTCTGTTGATTCTCCATTTATTAGCTAATAGAAACATTTATCAAAAAGTCGCATTTTTTGCTTAAGCAATAATTGCATTTTTAAATCCTCATTAGAGCTCCCATGCATACATAATCCAATTGAATAAATGCAGAATTAGAATGAGGCATTAATATGGAACTTTTTGTGGTGGAAAAGGGGGGGAAGTTTGGGCACGCTGGTGTACATCGTGACACTTGTAGTGTTTCTTCCTTTTTGTCCCTTTTTTGCAAATTCCACAACTGGAATCTTTGTGGATTCTGGCCACGTAGCGCGAAACTTAGAAGCATTGTCTTCTGAAACTCTGCAATGTTGTACGAGTTTTGTTTTATCTGAACAAGTAATAGCTCAGTAATGGTGTTGTATTCACAACATGGACCTCAAACCCTCTATAGCCCGGCAGTCATCAATAACACATTTGATTAAAGATGTAAAACATACTTTTAACAGTATCATCTGGATGATTAATGAAGAAAATGAGCTTTTCTTGTCTTCTGTGCTATAACAGATCATATTTGGGAGGTTAATCAGAATCAGAGATGAGAGAGATTATCATATCCAGTTTATTTGCTCAGTTTGTGCACTGCTACTAAAGAAGTCTTGATTCTTTATTTAAAGAGCAAGGAGTGCTTTGATGGTCAAGTGTGTGTGTGTTGTCTGTGTGAGAGGCATGTGTTGAAATGTTAGCCCTTTGCTATGATTGCCCTATTAAGAGAGCGTGCAGCGTCTAGTTACCTGGCAACGCTCCTGATGGCCGAGTGTTGCTCTGAGCGGAGCTGCTGGTTTTAATCAGGCAGCAAATTCAGCGCACAGGAAACAGACAGACACTCGCCATAATCTCGTTAGCATGACGAAGCCGTTTTCAGATATCACCGCAAATCAAATCAGCCCAGACTTTGAGCTGGGGGTCTCCATGGTGGCAAGCGTGTGTGTGGTGTGTGTGTTCAGCCTTGTGTAAGTGAAATAAGTGTATGTCAGCACAAATAACTGTGACTGCGGTAGAGCAAATATGGAGGATTTTAAGTGTGTGTTTAAAAGCAGGAAGCAGTAAGTTCAGAAATACATTAATAATCCATAAATCAGCGGTAAATCCCATAAAATGTTCAGTTCTAGACTGTGTGTGTGTGTATGTGTGTGTTTAAATGCAGATTGTTCAAGAAAGCTTTAAGTTAAAAGAGGAAATTAATAAATAATAACAATATTATAAATAACTGTGATTGCTGTGGTACAAATTTAGAGGTTTGTAAGCATGTGTGTAAACACATACTTTAAGGATCTTTTAGATGTTTAGCTCCAGTAACACATAAATAATGCATAAATTGGTGAAAGTACCTCATAAAGTTACTACTAGACTGTGTGTGTGTGAGTGTGATCACACAGTTGTTAACACAAGCACTTTGACGATCACATGATTGAGGTAAGAAGAGAAATAAAGGTACTGAATTCTACTGGTCGTATTTAACTCCCCAAACCGTCTTCCCTCTGTCTTCTTGTTTCTCTAAAAGAACCCCTTCTCCAATTTTCTCTTTTCTTCCCCCTTCCCCCACTTTCCCCTTTTTGGTCATAAACTCGCTTCAATTTTAAACCATCCATTTCCCAGGAGAGCGTCTCTTTTTCGCCCTGAGCCATGCAGAGCACCCAGAGCTGCGTCTCTCTCGCCGTCCCTGGAGAACACTGGAGCGAGAACAAAGCCATGCTGCAAAGTGGCAAACTCTGAGCGCCGGACTTTGATTGCTGCAGATACCTGCTGGTGCGCAGTTCCACAACCCAGAGAGAATCACTTACATCACGGCTCTGAGGGATAGAGGAAGAGACAGAGGTATATATAGAGAGAAACATAGAGGATGAGAAGTGGGCTAAGCATATTCAGGTATTCAAACAGACTGAGTCAGACAAAATCATGGCCACTCAGAAGGATTCGGAGCCAAAACTGAGAACAGGTAATCTCCAACTCCAAAAACCAGACATAAAATGACAAAAGGCAATAAAAAATATAACTTTTTTCATTTGATCACTTCCATTTTCTGTCATTTTCTAATATTACGTCTCTTACTGAAGAGCCAAACACCACTGGTAGCAGTGCTGAGATTCCCTCACCATATGAATGATCATAGAGTGAGTGAATATTTGTCAGTTTGAACACAGCACACAGTGCACCACAGCCAAATGTGATCTCTGCATTAGACCCATCCGTGAAGGAGCACTGGGCAGCTAACATGAGCAGCACCCAAGGAACAGTGCTTGGGGATGGTACTTTGCTAATGAATACCCCAGTGGTACCTTTACTGGTCCGGAATGTGAAGCGGTGACCTTGGTCGAGCATGGGGCGAACTCCTTAACCATTACACTACCAACTGCCCCAAAAATATACCAAACATATTTATACGGTGTGTTCAACAAATTTTTCCCAATGCAAATTTCTACTGAGGTGTTACATTGAATGTCATTGCAAGTATTTTTGTTCCAGATCACCATTCTCAGGCCAGTTTTCCAGGATTTTTTTTGCGTATGCAAGTGATTTGAATGCGCAGTCAGTGGATTAAAAGCCACATTTTCATCAGCGCAGCTACTACAGTCACTGCTAGAGCTTTTGTCTCTCCACCAGTGGTGAGTCTGGGCCTCTTTTCTCTTAATTGAGCCATAACAAAGGCCTGAGATATTAAGGCTTTATTATGATTCCCCATAGAAGCACATGGCTCTGTCTGAAGCTACACCACTTCAGCTCCAGTTGATTGCATCAGCTTTATAGCAATATCATGAATAATTTGCTGTATATGCATGTGTGTGTGTATTTTGATCTTTACATTGGTACCAAATAACCCACAATAACAAAGGAAGGAAAGTGAAAGTGTTGATTATTTGTCATTGTGAACACACCACAGCACAGCACACAGTGCACCACAATGAAATGTGACCTCTGCATTTGACCCATCCGTGAAGGAGCAGTGGGCAGCTGACATGGACAGTGCTTGGGGACAGTACCTTGCTCATGAGTACCTCAAGGGTATCTTTACCAGTCCTGGTATTCAAACCAGCGATCACAGGGCGAACACGCTAACCATTGCGCTATCAACTGCCCCAAGGGAGATATTGTATGTTGTATTTTTGTGGCACAGCGTTTAGTTTGAGTTAGAACAGGTCAATGAAAATATTTGAGTGCTAGTTGTAGGACATAGTACTCAATGTGTGTGAGTGTGTGTATTGCAAGCATGTTTTTAACGCTCTGTGACCTTACACCAGACAGCCGTCAGCCCACAAATGGTGCCAAATAAGATCTGATTCTCACTCAGGTTTGATAGAGGAACAATGATAATGACAGAGTGTGTCACGCACACACACACACACACACACCTCCCTTCTATTATTAAATTTGCCTCTTAGTGTCCTCTAAGGGTTGGTTGTAATTAATGGATGGGTGAGGAGCTGCAGGAGACAGACAGAGGGAGGGGGAGGGACGTACGGTAGCTGCTTGTCTCAGGTAGATTTGCTCCGTTACATCTTGCATTTTATTTCTCCTTCACTCTGTCACTCTCTCACTGCATCACTCCATTAGCATCACCAGTTAGTGCTGCATCTCAGCTGGATGTGATGGGAAGACACTTCTGGATTAGAGCAGAGAACTCTCAAAGATCACTGAGGACACCTCAAAGACGGTGGTCTCATCTGGCAGTGTGCAGACGTTTGAACACACACACACACCCAAACACACACACACAGCCCTGCCGACTGACAGACAGCCCTGTCAGCGCACAGTTCACACGTTGTGAGGGGACAGGAGAGGCGCTGACAGGGTTACCATACATGTGACTACAGGAAGCCCGTCTTAACAGCAAAATTACTGTATGCGCTTGGACAAGGGCGAAGAAGTGTGTGTCATTCGGGAGACACACACACAAAGGCTCACACACGCTAACGTGTGCCTGTTTGAATGAGGTGGTGCGGTATATTCTTCACAGTGATGGGAAAGGGAAGATGACTGGACGAGGCAGGCTGGACATACAAAGCAGAACGCATTAGGTTTGTCTTATGAAGTGTTAGAACGTAAGTGGAAGACACTCCTCTCTCTCTCTCTCTCTCTCTCTCTCTCACACACACACACACAGTCACACACAGTTGCTGTCTTTGTGAGTTGCTTCTGTTGACTCCCATAATTATAAGATGTTAATAATACCACAGCTACACTTAACTTTAATCCTAATCTCCGTGATGTAAAGCTAATCTTTTCATTCTTTTAGCTTTTCAAATAAAACCAGGAACTTGGAATTACAACATTTTTCTCATGACTACTGGTCCTCACAAATCCTAAAACGCAAATCCCATGTTTTCCTGTTCCCTGCTACACCTCACAACCTTGTAGTTTGCATCAATAAATTCATAAAATTCATTGCCCATATAACTCATGAAATGCTAAAAACTATTTAATGTAGTCAGTGTATTAACCCTTCAATCAAGTTTGTGTCAATGGAGTTGTGTATCATCAGCCACGTGTTCTCCATATGTTCTTATCTGATTGGGTCCTGATATTTGGGCCCCTCCTTCCTTCTCTCTTTCTTGTTTTCCTTCTCTTTCTCTGTCCATCAGCACATGGGCAGCAGTGATACAGAATGGACTTAAATAGGGTTAAATACAGTATGCCTGCCATCTCCTGGCCAATACGACTGCACAGACCCTCCCTCCCTTTCCCTCTTTCCTAGTCCCTTTCACTGGAACACCTTTACCTCACATATCTTTGCGAAAAACAGACTGACCATATGCTACATTTTATGTCATGCTGTGTTAAAGGTGCTGGCATTATTAGATTATAGATGTATATAGAACCATGTATGGAGTATAGATGTTACCACCAAACACCAGAGTAAGTTTAAAGTGGGTGTAATCATAGATAGGAAAAGAGTTATTGAAAATACAGAGGGAAAAAGATATAAAAAACTAAGACAGCCAAAAATCCACCCCATAGCACACAAACAAACTCTGTATGTGCGTTGAGTAATTTCTTTGTAAATAGGCAATTTCACTCCATAATCAGACGTACGCTACCCCGCTCACTAATTTCTCCCCCCTTTTCTGAAATGTAATTTAGCACCAGCACGCATTAGCAGCAAAACATCCCGTGCAGGAGGCAGCCAATTACCGAGGGCCTTCACTGACGGCCTGATATTAATAGCATTTCAGTTTTGTCTTATTATTAAAGTGACTCCTGGATCACGGTGTGAAAAATAATGAGAATTATTTACTGAGCAGAGATGCAGCACTTTGACTGACAGTATTGTTCTGTGCTCATTAGAGGAAGCAAATTGACTGCCAGCGATAAGCCGGTGTTCATAATATTGGCAGTTTAGACATGGGGGAAGTGTATGCTTGTGTGTGTGTGTGTATAGTGTGATTTAAATGAACGTCTTATGTTTGTTAGCCATATTGGTATGCTTTTGACAAAAGCCCTCAAAATGACAACCAGCCAAGTGGGGTATCCCAGGAGGGCTTTGGAACTCCCATAATGTCTCTGGGGTACCAAGCAGGTGCATGGCCATGAGGAAGTAGGGTGACTGGACACCAGTACTGAGGTGATGGCGGTTTCATAGAGTTTTTGTGTCTATGTGTGTGGTGTCCAAGGTCTCACATCTCTCTCACAGAAGTGACAGAGGTAACAGTCATGGATGTAATTAGAAGCACGGCAAGTTTCCCCATTACATGTGAGAGCGAAAGGCATACAAACCCCAGTCATGCCAGTAAGCCCTTTTATGGACCATTTCTCTGTTCATGTCAATATATGTGTGTGGGTGTGTGTGTAGTCCCTTTGGGCCATGTGGGTAATCCCACTCCCTAACACCTCCTCAATGTGTGTGTGTCTTGGGGCATGGCTGAGGGCGGGTCTTCCTCACAGGATTCCAGAGGGACTTTGGGGACGGCATTCGGGAGAAAATGGCTCCAGGAGAGACAGACACTTTCTTTCTGCAAGCTAAAAGAGCATAGATTTCCCTTTCACACTATCCCCACTGCCTCCTTATTGAATAAAAAAGCTTGTGTTTGTCGGGGAGGGGGGAGGTTAATCTGTGCCCACTTTTCCTGTGGCATCGGTTTTCGCGGGGGTCGGATAGTAGACGGCCTGTCAACACCTCCTCATCCAGCCCGCGTGGGTCACGTGACCCGGCCTGTCACACTGCTTCCCTGGGGGGACGAGCAGCTTCCTGCCAGGAGGGTGCAGAAAGAGCCGGAAGGTGCAGAGCTCACCTTCCAATTCTATTGTTCTCACCTCGGCCTCTTTGCCACTGAGTCCTGCTTAAATGCTTGCGCTGCGGTGAGACGGGCCTTGATGAGCGACCGTCAGAGCTCAGCTGAAGGCTAACACCAATTAACAAGGCCCACACACGCAATGATTTATTTTTTGTGTGTTTGTGAAAGAGGGAGAAAGAACCTGTTGGAAAATGGGATAGTGGTCTATGCAGATAGGTCCTTAGTCACCAGTTGTGTGGGGCATATTCCAGTTTTCGGCCAAGGAAGAACAGTCTTTCTGAATTCCACCCCATGTTAGTTTATCGTAGAACGCATAACAAATCTGAGGCTTTTTCCACGCTTTTCTTCCACATGCTCATTTTGCAGTTTGTTTCTGTCTATCAGATGTCTTTTGAAAATATGTAGATCAATTTAGATAGATTTGGGCCAATCTGGAACAAATTAAATGTCAGAAAGAGCAACTAAAATAGAAGAGCACAGCCAGATTCCTGCTGCCAGATTTCAGCAAACTAGGCCTTGTTTGGTCTTGTTTGTAAAAGTAAAGACAAATGTTTTATGAAAGTTTGTGAGACACATTTGGATCCTCACCCATGTATTCAAAGTGTTTTTGCCTGAAAACAAAACTTCTGGCTGGCTTCATCTAAACAAAGGGTGGCATCCTATTGGCTCCCTGCAGATCACATGTCTAGCATAAAAGGTATTGACTCAGCTTAAAGGAAAACTTGAAATATCTTAATATTTGATCGAGTTTGATGATTATCTGGACTTTGTAAATTCACCAGCCACCTCAGATTTAATCTTTTGACCATCAGTAGCTGTATTGAAAAAGCCCCTCAAATTTTCGCCTCAGTTAACAGCAACTGTGGAGCTCGCCGCTTTAACGACACTTGGCGATGTGATAGACATAACTGTCTGTCAGATGGTTATCGCTGAGCAAATGTTTTTCAGTTGTAGCCAAATAAAAGACTAGAGGAAAAAAAGGGGAAAAAATTGAAAGATAACCCTCAGAAAGAAACTAAACACTCGAGGCGATTTGGGGTAATTGAGTAAATTGGTGCTGGCCGAGAGCTTTTTGAATAGGGTCTTTTGTCGGGGGCCGCAGGAGAACAGCCAGGATCAGAAAATGTTATTGATGCTAATGATATAGTTGTGCAAACAGTGAAATGGAGCAGGTTGGACGGACGAGTCAGGGGGGTCTTGCGTGTGCTGTGTTTACTGAAGGATCACGGGGGGATGTGGGGTGGGACTCATCATAACAACGCAGGATCAAGCAAAAATCCTAGGCATTTATTCCCTAAACCCATGAGAACAGCTAAGATTTATCTGAAACTGTGATTAAGGCAGACCACGATGAGTTCTTACATGAACGATCGGGATAATGCTGATCAGAGAGGATGTGGAGCCCTTCAAAGAGAAGGATTAAAGTCTAAAGTGAGCATCGCTAAGTACCGTAAAAGTCACGAACCCTTGTCTAAAAGTTATGGAACAGTCTCTTCTTAAAAGTTGAACTTTTTCAAAAACTATGCCAACACTAATATTGTCATTAATGAACAATAGATAAACCAATTAATAAAAAGATGACAAATGCGAATAATCAGACCATATATGTTAACCCCCAAAGGCTCAGCACAGATCAGAATATAGCCAGATATATATTTGGCTACATGAGCTGTCTGCCATGAAGACAGATGAAGGGATTATTGTGAAATGATTAGTGATCTCTCACTGAGGGCGCGTTCTCTCACGGTGTAGACGGCCGGAGGTTAGTCTGAATCACAACCACGGAGGACCTGGCAACCACACAAAAGGCCTCTTCTTTTTTTACAACTACCTCATCTAATTGTTTCACTTCTAACCACGAAGCGGCTCTGTCTTTCTTCTCCTCATCCCCTGCCCCCCTTTCTTCTGCTTCTTCTCTCTCCGACCTGCTGCAGATGAGTTGTGGAATTACAGGCATGTCTGAAAGACGCCACAGGCGCACTGGGATCGTGTGTTGTGTCGACAATAGTTGTGAATCCTGGGTGATGTCACCTGGATAATGTTACCCAGCAGCAGCCATGGTTCTCATGGAGCGTTCTGAATGGGGCATTAGCCACGTGGAATGTGAAACCTAATTAATTGGCTAATTTGGGCATTAGGCCATTAATTAGGTGTAGTTTGTTAGCCCTTTCGTTCTCTGGTTGCTTCTCAATGTCTTCCAGAGGCATAAAGCCTTTTCCCTAGCTGGTTTTCACTTTAAACTCAATCAGTCCATTCATCCATCCAACCACTCATTCACTGGGTGGTAGTCCTAGAGGTGTGGGAGGGACCAACAGGGGGCGCCACAATGAGGCTGGTGAGGTTTCGAAAGCTCCAGTCATGTGATTGGAACACTGCTGTGCAAAATAGGCACCATCCTTCAGATGAGACATAAAAAGAGATCTCCTCTCTCTTTGGGGTTACGCAAAGTTCCTGAGCATCTTTCTAAAAGAGTCAAGATGGAACAGTGATGTGCTGCTAAAATGATTCACCATCACCCTTAAGTGAAAGTGAGTGATTATTTTGTCATTGTGAACACACCACAGCACACAGTGCACCCCAGTGAAATGTGACCTCTGCATTGACTCATCCGTGAAGGAGTCGTGGGCAGCTGACATGGGCAGTGCCCTGGGAGCAGTGCTTGTGGATGGTGCCTTGCTCATTAGTACCTCAGTGGTATGTTTACCGGCCCGGATTCGAACCGGCGACCTTCCAATCACAGGGAGAACTCTCTAAGCGTTATTCTACCATCTTCCCCAATCAAATCTGACCTCCAAATCATAGCTTCTCTTTAAATGGTGAATTCAGTCCTGTCACTTCAGCATCTTAGCTAATGTGCATTGAGTGTTTGTTGCTGAAGCATCATCCAGGTGGAGCTGGTGCTGGTTGAAGTGGGGAAACATTGACTGTGTTTTTGGGGTCTAAACAAGGCAATACATAAATGTAACACTAATTTGTTCTCTGAGCTTTCACTCTACCATCTAGCAAAGTTCTTTCCAGTTCATTTGAGATTTATCAGCATTGTTGCATTCATGTCTTGTGATAGCCAGCTCTGCCTTGATCTCCTCCTGTGCCGTGAAGTCATTATGCTAGCGTATGTTCTCCCTCTCTCCCCTCCATCTCCTCGCCATCCTCACACTCGTCCTGTCAGCAGATAAAGGAGGGACAAGGCATGTCGGGTCAGTCAGATGGAAAAGTGCAAGGACAAAAGAAGTGTGTCATGTGTCATTGTGTGTGTGTGTGTGTGTGAGCATGTTGATGGCTGAGCAGCAGATAGAGAGCTCAAAACGTGCAGCGATCCAGTGATCAAAAGCAGTGCGGCCGTAATGATGACACTCACTGGACTCGCTCACTGTCTCACAGTTCAACGTCCCTTCAACATCAAAGCCAGGTTGAGGTCCACACCTCCTCCCTCACTCCCTCCTTTCCTCTGCCTGTTTCTCTCTCTCTCACACAAACAAATGTTTAGTTCATTATGCTTTCCATGAACATGATTACTGTACCCACATAACTCTCTGCCTGCCTCTAAACCTAAGCCTAACATTAACCTCAGTAATGAAAATTAAACCTTTCTGGTCTTTTAGTTTTCTGAAACGAACTTAAATATAAAAAGTCTCTTATCAACAACCAAATGGGATTTTTAAGGCCGGTGTAGATTCAGAAAATTTTGCCGAAAATAAGTCTAGGTTGCCAAGGTTTGAATCCAAGGACTGGTAAAGTTATCACTGAGGTACTCATGAGCAAGGTACCGTCTCCTATGGTATATTTAGCAAAACTGTTGTGTTTCTAAATGTTCTGCTCCTTTATTACAAGGAACCAGCTGAAGTAGTATCTATTATTAGGCGGCCTGAGCAGCTGTCCACTTTTATTGTAGGGAACAGCTGAGTAGCACCCCTGTTTTGGTGCATCTCTATTTAGATTTTTTTTCCCACCTCATTTGGTTAAGACCTATTGGTGGCACAGAATAGCACAAGACATCTATACCTTATTGGTGAGATGTATACTAATCTATAGGATGTTTAACAGTGGCATGAGCCTAGGGGTGGGGAATTGAAAGAAAATGGGTATGTTTGAGGTAAAGAAGTGTGTATAAAGTTGGAACCCTGAACTCAGTCTGGGCGGATCCATCGGTTGGCAGGGGCGTTATTGGTTTGGATTGTAATAAAGTTTGTTTCCCCACTATAATTTCCTGCCGGTTGAGTTTTTAGTCATCTAACCTGAGGAATCCTCCCCGACACTCCAAGCACTGCTCCTCTACCGCTGCTCATCAGATGCCCACTGCTCCTTCAAGGAGGGGTCAAATGCAGGGATCATATTTCATTGTGGTGCACTGTGTGCTGTGCTGTGGTGTGTTCACAATGATCACTCACTTGTTTGAACTGAAATTAAACTGTTGTTTCAGTGTGTGAGTGCATGCGTAATTTGAAAATATCTGTACAATTTATATTTGGCATGTTAGGCAACAGATGCAATTGTTTCAATATAATACTAGATGTTTTGATTGTCAACAAGATGTTTTAAAAATGAGTGGTGAGCTCTTGACAACAACAGATTGTTAGCAATCTCAACCCTAAAAGGCCATATCAGTATACATTTACAGCAAAGTATCGAAACTCACTGAGATTTTTTTTTGCAGTAATCCAGCTTTGAGAAAGTTTATCCCCACATATGGAGAGCTGCTGTAATGACTGTTTGGTGTCAGCAGAAGCATCTGGAATTCCTGTTCAGAGAGAGAGAGAGAGAGACGGGGCTGAAGGGTGTATGTGTGGTGGTGGTGGGGGATTAGAGTTAATACATATTGTTAGCGCGTTCACCTTGCCCTCATTGGGGGATATGAGAGGATTAGCATCACCGAGCGCTGAGGCCAGGTCGACTTCTCCTGCCCTGGGCTGTGCTGCACAAAGAGAAGGATGAGGCATACGCTCCCACAATCCTCTCTGCTTTCCTCAGCCTTCCCACAATGCTTGGTTGAGCCCAGCAGTTTGTGGTGAAATTAGCTGCTTTGGCACAAAAATCTTTCTTTTTTAAAAAAGTGTGACAGAGACTCCCCTTTGCTGGTACAGGGGTCTTATGGAGACGGCCCCAATTGTATCAGTATGTGTGATCACTAAATTATTTAAATGATAAATGGATTTTGTATCAAACATGGGCGAGAGACCTTAGTGCGGCACAAATATATTAATAAAAAGACAAACTCCCATCACTTAGCAACTGAAATCAACAAACTGATTATCTTTGTTTTAGTCACTGGGATGGTGTCTGCTCTTAACTCAGTAATGCAGATTAATTTTTAAACCTTTATTTAACCAGTAATTAAACATTAAACAGTAATGAAAAATCGTTTGCCTGGAGAAGACAGGCAGCACTACAGCAGATTAGACAGGACAGTGTTACAAACAGTCAAACAACATACAAAAATACATACTTAATTTTCATCAAATTGATCAGACAAAACATCTACAGCCAGATTTTGCTGTCTTTGTCTGATTTATAAGCATTTAAAAAGGAGTCAATGAGACCAGATCCTTAATTGTCAGGTCATTTTGCAAATTAGTGCAGTCAAGGGTTCTCTCAACGTCTCCAAACACAACAGGGACATGCAGTAAACCCTGGACACTGCATAAAGGCTGGCATCAGGCACAGGCCTTATTTTGATTTAATAAGAGAGCTCTGGAAACAAGACAGCATTGTGGCTACTGCCCTTCATTCTGTCAGTCTCTCTTTCTCTCTCTCTCTCTCTCTCTCTCTCTCTCTCTCTCTCTCAGCTGGGAGCTTAAGGACTGGGGCCTCTGCAAGGGGCCCGAGTGGCTGCTGTGTGTGTGTGCGTGTGTGTATGTGTATGAGTGCATGTAGGGGGAAAGTGATGAATATTAAGGGCCCATTGTGATGAAAATGCTGCTGGCCTTTGGAGACTGGGGCTTTAAAGTTGTAGCCTTAGGGAGCTCCATCTGCTATACCGTCAGCCCTCGCCCCTTCAAACACACACAGAGGCACACACACACATACACACAGTCACACACACACACACACACACACACATACACACACACATTTTGAGTCTCTCAATAATCATGCACACTGTATGTACGGCTTCGCCATTTTAAACACGTGCAGTCTCCGCCATTACAGTTTCATGTTTTTCTGTCAGACGGCGGATATTTGATGAGGGTGTGTGTGTGTATGAATGTGTGTGTGTGTGTCTGTGTTGCTGCGCCCCTCTCCACACACTCCCCAAAGATCACAAAGACATAAAAGACTAAACTGTCTTTTCTAGCCAAGAGATCTCTGGCCCTGTGCCAATCTGATGCTAAATCGTCAATATGCATGCCAGGATGTCTATATGACTGTGTGTCCTGTGATGTTTCTTTACACGAAAACACACACACACACACACCACATTTGGAGCGTTATTAGGTCTGTAGGTGCATCCATGTATAATTCATCCTGGGCTGGTCAGCAGATTCCAACTAATCAGAGGTAAATAGTGACCCGAGGGCATAGCAGCGGTAAGGTGGACACACACATACACACACACACCATTTACAAATCACCCTTAAATGGGGAAGACCACCCTGGCCTCACCCGCTCCGTCTCCTCTGCCAGGCTGTGGTGTATTTTAAGGTCTGTATTTTCAGGCTGAGGGCGATTTTTACCCACATGATCACTCCAGTGGAACACAAGAAGTGGAGTTCAATTAAAACCTCGCAGGGTTGGGAGACACCAGCAGATGTCTGAATGTGACCGATTTTATAGCAAGAATTCATTCATTATATTGTTGAGTTGTTGTTTCTGTCAAAGAAACAGCTCATGTACACACACTTGTCCAAAACAGTAGAGTAAAGGTTACTTACATGAAGATGACACCAGTAAAAGTTCACAGTAACCCCTTAGAATGTTAAAATAATGGTTGACTGAATATACAAAAGTGTATGATATTAACAGTAACTTAAGTACTTAAAAGGTTTGCCATTCTAAGAAATCTTCCAGTTAAGTGCTTTAAAGTTAATGTTTTTATGATGAAATATGTTGGCAATGCTCACATTCCATTAATTTCCAAATATGATGAAGATCATGAAATCTGCATCACAGTGTTACCAGAACATGGTTGGTCTTGTTGTAAAAGTTGTTGAATTTTGTGTTGTAACATTTTTATACAAGCCCTTATTTGGCAATATCACACCCTCAGTATTAGTTTCCAAAAGAAAAAAAAACACTACAGACAACATATGGGGGTACAATGCAACTAGTAAAGTGAGTGATTATTATCACTGAGGTTTATTATATTATTATCACATTAGGTTATACAAAGTTCCTGAGCATCTTTCTATAAGAGTCACGATAGAACCCTGATCTGCTGCTAAAATTATCCACCATCACCCTTTCAAGTGAAAGTGAGTAATTATTTGTCATTGTGAACGCACCACAGCACAGCACACAGTGCACCACAATGACATGTGGCAGCTGCATTTAACCCATCCATGAAGGAGCAGTGAGCAGCTGACATGAGCAGTGCCCGAGGAGCAGTGCTTGGGAACGGTACCATGCTCATGAGTACCTCAGTGGTACCTTTACCTGTTCAGGATTTAAACTGGTGACCTTCTGATCACAAGGTGAACTCTATAACTGTTACGCTACCAAAAGCCCTGTTGTCAATAGAAACGTGTAGTAAAAATGACCTTATTTTTGTTATAATTGTAGTCCAGTAGCGAGTAAAATGTAGATAATATAATAAAGTTTCGATTATATAAAACCATTGGGTTGTGTCAGGAAGGGCCAGTTGAGAACGAGGCAGTTGATCTGCTGTGGCGACCTTTAACAGGAGAAGAAGGAGAAGATGTAATAAAAAAAATAGATAATACTCAGGCCAATGAACAAAGAACTCAAAATACTTAAACAGTATTTTGCAGTATTTCACGGCACCCAAGGTAAAGAGCAAGTGATTCTGATTAAGTGAATGTATATTATATATGACATATGAATGTATATTATTAAGTCCATGTTATTGTGTCTTTGAGACTCTGAGAGTTTAAAAAGGCAAAGCATGAGGAGCTGCTGGCCCTCCTGAGCTGCACATCATCCATCAACAAAATCTCAGCAGATGACCGTATAAGATTGTGAAACTTACGCACCGGTTTGGTCATTTATTCAGAGCTCACAATGGTTTTGTGTGGACAAGTGCCAGCAGAAGAGCACAGGTCATGCAAGTATCAGACATCCAAGTTTCTACGGCAGTTTCTCCTTAATGCTTCCTCACCATGCATCCCCAAAGCCGGACCTATGGTCCCGATGCAATGCATGCTGGGTTCAGAGAGATGGAGTGTGTCCGCTATTGCATGATAATGTGTGCCTTTGGAGGAGGATTCGGAGCACCGGAGTGTAACGGAAAGCAGTAGACGGACCACCATGTAACCTGGACGCGCAGTGGGGCTCTGATGGAGGAGACTCCTCTAACGACGGTCTGGACCACAATGCAGCCCGCTGCTCCCGTCAGGGTGCTGACCACCACAACAACCAGGTGATGCTTGACCAGGTTTGGAAACTTTGGACGAGCTTTCATGGGTAGTCACATTGGGTCTCATTCACTGATATCTTCTTAAATTTGCTCTTAAGAAAGTTATAAAAAAAACAGTATACTTCGGAGTCGTACATGTTTTTGGGACAGTTATACGTAAAGCTGCTTTGTAACGTTTGTTGTAAAAAGTGCTACACAAATCAAATTGAATTGTATTCTTACAATGCTGAACTGTTTGCAAGTTCAATCTTGTAATGATGAAAGAGTGTGCCATTTGGTATTAATTGGCATAGGTAAACATCAAGCAAATGGACTTTAGACTGCAGGGCCATGTGCACACACAAATTGGAACCTAAAATGCATAAACGTCATTATAATTACATTTGATATATAAGAAGAAAAAACATTCACAGTTCATAGTCAAAGTTTTATTGTAGCATCTATTTTAAATGAAAATTAAGTGAAAATAATTATAAACTATGATTTCTACATTTTTACTTATTATAATAAGATATTCTGCAGAACTGAAGAAAAGAGAGTAAATGATAAACTACACAAACACACAATAAAGTAAAGTCAAAGTAAACTTTACAGTCATCTCTGCTATATACTGTACAGGTTTACAGAGAGACGAGACGACGTGACTCCAGTTTTAACAGTGCAAAGAACAAAGAACTAATAAGGCACATAGAATGAACATTATATAAATATAATATAAAATATCAACTTTAATATAGAAGTAGAAGTGCAGTGTTGTAATGTTGTAACAGCAGTTGAGAACTACAGTCTGCAATACTTTAAATAATTTGTGCAGATACATTTAGTGAGAAAAAGCGATCAGTGGTATGTGCAGCAATATTTGTGCAAATATGTAGCAGCAGTGCAAAATTGTGCAAATATTGTAGCAAAATATAAAATTTCCCAAACATTGTCTTTCTGCATCTGTTGTTTCTGTCGTTCTGTCTCTCAAAAAAGACAATTTTAGTGAATGTCAGAACCTTCATTAAAACGGTGTAATTTTAAGAGCAACTTTCTTCTTAAGAACAGTTGGTAAATGAGCCCCACTAACTCAGCCTTCAACTCTCGATAACAGCATCTAGCAAACGCTACAGAAAAATCATGAAGGACAATAACTCTGACGGTCAAGATTTAAGATCACTGTGTGCAGCGCTGTTTTTCACTCTAAAACCCAATTGAGATTAAATAAACTGTGGGTGATCGTAACTGAAACATTTTATTTTGTAATTTAAAAAATAATATTAACCGATAGCATGGAGATGCTACGTAGTCTCGGTATCAATTTCAAATAAAGCTCCAGCACATGGAGTGTTGTGTGTGTGCGTGTGTGTGTGTGTGATTTTGCTGTAAATCCAAGGCTAGCACCCTGCTAAGATGGAGAAGATTAATGATTGGTTTGAGACAAGATGGCGGCTCTATTCCAGCACTCACCCTGGATTACCCTGCATTCACTTCCACTCTACGTTTTCCCAATAGCAACACATGACACAAGAGTTTCTCCATCACAGAGCTCTTATTACTTTGCACATATTGTTTTTCCTAAATGCAGAACGAAAACTAAAAGGTTTGATAAGAGAGAGAGAGAGAGAGAGAGAGCAGCTCAACTACAGTCAGGCTGCACTGCTCTGCTATTTTGAATGCTTGTGTTGCCGCTTTTCTGCCTTTTACAGAAAGGTCAGCCGAGGTCACTGTCATTCTGAATTAAATCTGTATCAGTCCGGGCGCACGGGCCTCGCCTGACAGTGCAGCCCCACTCCTCCCCCCTTTTTCTTTCTTTCTTTCTTTCTCCCTTTTTCTCGCTCTCCCTCCTTCTCAGATCAGAAGTGTTGAGTTTTGACACCAGCCTGCAGGAGCAGTGACCCATGAAGTAATTAGAGGAGGAATCCCCCTTTTTCCTACCCTACACTACCCTTTCTCCACCCACCACCCCCACCCCTCTCTCTCTCTCTCTCCCCGTTCCCGGATGGGATCAAATAAGAGCCAGTTGTGTTTACTTCCTGATCCATCTAATTTCTGTAACGAGGCCCACAGCCGCTTCATCTCCTAACCGTTTCTTAAGCTGCCTGGTTTCAGAGACCAGCCTGCAGGCTATGCTCTCTCCACCGCTATACCTAACCGGATTAACCCTCCACATGGACACACACACATACACACATTCATACACAAACAGGTGGAGGGGTCCATTACCCAGAGTGTGTTAGATGCAACCACAGACTTAATGCATCATCAAAAAAGGTGCAGAGAAAAACCTGCACCAGGCAAAAATTTATGTTCCGGCAATACAAGATGAAGCAAAACATTACTAGGAAGCTCAAAGCTTCCCGCAGCAGACCGAAATAACCTATATTTATGGAGGCATACACTCCATCTCCTAAAATCCGGCTGCAGCTTGTTTGGAATGAAGCTTGTAGGTCAAAGGTTGATGTGAGGTACTGTACATAAACTCCACTGGCATTTAGAGTGGAGTTTAAGGACACAACATGCTCATTTAAATGCTATCAAAAATAGCTTAACAAAAAATGCCTTTATATTGTTTTTGAATAAACAAAACCTTTCTCAGTATTAATAGAGCTTTTAAAACACACATATTGTATATAAGACCCTGCAACATTTACATTATATCTACATAAATAGAGTTTTCAGGCACTAATGGTTTTGTTAAAACTTTTGTTGCAATATGTCAGAAATAATTCTTTTTCTGCAGAAGTAATTAAGATGGCGTCCAGACGCCTTCCCGACCGCTCCGTACAGACTGTGCTCATTTTATGTTATTTATTTGTTTGCACATGTAACTTTATCTTCCTTATTGTATAATATATAGTTTTATCTTTTCGTCCTGTTACCCCAGCCTCCTTATTTAAGTCAGTCTTATGTTTGTAAGTTGTATTGTGTCTATTTTGTCTTTCCCTTGTCTTGCACAGTTAAAAGAGCGGCTCAGGATACATTTCACTGCATGTTGGACCTGTATAACTTGCACGTGACAAATAAAGAATCTTGAATCTTGAATCTTGAAGTAACACTAAATGAACTCGTTCCTAACTTCAACACTGAATACAATGTGTGCTTATAATTTCGGATCAAGAATATTCAAATATCTGAATGCAGTAACACTGTCCTAGCACATAGGAGCTGGATTCTGAGGTGTGGTGAACTAAAATTTTCATCTCCAACGTGCAGACAACAGCTTCGTCTCGTGACCACTAGTCTTACATCCAGGACTTAATGTTCTGCCCCGTCTCTCCGGACTTTCTTCTCTGTGGCTGTGCAGAACTCAGTCAGATCGCCGCAGCGTGGGAGCTGGCGTGTGAGAGCTGGAGAGTGCGTGCTCCGACCAGACCGGCCCGATTTAACTAGATTGATTGTCAATTACAGCAAATTAACCTTAGAGTGCCGTCTGCCACAGGAAGCGTTTAACCAATTTATTTACAGGCCTGACATACGGCAACGTGATTAACCACCGCGCATCAATAGGCTCTAATGGCCTTATTGGATTTTTGACATATTAAAGAGCTCATCATTTTGCCAACGGTGCAGCTAACTATAATGTTGGAGGCTACCTGCAGCTAATTTGGACCATGTAGCCCATGTGCTATCTGGAGCTCACCCTCCCTCTGTTGGCTAAGACTGAGGCCTGACAGCAGTGCTCTGGCTTCTCATTTCTCTCGCTCTCCTCCCCTCTGTTTCTGCTTTTTGACGAATATTGTGGCTTCAATCTACAGAAAGAGCATCAAATTTAATAGGAAAGGTCTGATTATTTATTATATTCATATAAATATTTATTAATTCAACAAATATTTCAATGTTGTTTCAAAGGTAAAATAACTACAACTACAACCTACTACTACTACTACTACTAATAATAATAATAATAATAATTGTCAGAGCAGCAGCAGCATTTTAATACTCTTAGTATCTTAATAACAACTAAATTCAATAACAATATTATTACATAATATGCTAAAACGTAAACTAAATACTTATTTATATTGCTTTGATTGTTGTTTTAAATATACCACACCATTAAAATAACATGATTGCTTCAATACTCATTAGTGGAGAAGCCCCCCATTAGCGATCAGCCTGAGAGGCCAACTTGTGGACTACATTTAGAACATGGCATCTGGCCCTACAGATGTCAGTAGCCCAGCTGCAGAAGACGTCTCCGTGTTTACAGACGATTTTACCAAGCGGAAGAACTCACAGAAGAAACAAACATGGACCATGAACAGAACTGATGTCATGACCAATGCCCTCTTTGCTGGACACATGGTTACCTAGATTAGTCAGTCCCATTTATTTGAGAAAGAGGAAAACCGACTACGCGTTTCTCAGTTTACATATCAATTCAGGATCTGTAGCTGAATGATTTGTTGTTTTATGTATAGTATATTTACAACATGAATTCAGGATGTCTGCTCGATTTCAGAAGCCTGTTGATTTTTGGGGTCGCTGTCTAGGAGCACGGTGCTCAGCAACAGATCAAGAGGTTATGGGTTTAAGTGTCGCTCAGTTCTACTTCCAGCTTCAGCACCTCTTCGGGCTCCTGAGCAAGATCCTTAACCCAAAGTTGCTAAAGGGAGAGTGTCCCTACAGTTAGCAATGTCACTATAGATGAGAGCATCTGAATGCTACAAACGTAAATAAACTAAGTTCCACGTATTATCCAAACCCTGAATCCCAACAGGGGTCGCGCGGGAATTATGGGCGCGAGGTGGTGACTAACACTGGGCAGGCGCCAAAACATCGCAGGGCACACACACTCACACAATCACACTCTCACTCACACCCTACTGGGCCAATTTAGATCCGCCAATCAACCTACAGTGCATGCTTTTTGACTGTGGGAGGAAACCAGAGCACCCGGAGGAAACCCACATGAACACGGGGAGATTCCATACAGAAAGGGATTAAGGCTGGACCTAGGACCTTCTCGCTGTGAGGCAGCAGCGCTAACCATTCCACCACTGTGTCTTCCCGCAAATTCACGACTTGGAGGTAATTACACTCATATAAAGCTTCACAGAATGTTGTCTGAAGCAAATCAACATTAGACAATTTTAGCCATATTGACTTATTAGAGCTTCATTTTGTACATAACCTCAGTGTCTTTGTAATAAATGTAATAGGCATGTAATAATGTATCAATCTACATTAATACACTGATTCACTCATCAACAGTCCCATAACATCTATCCAAAAAGTAAACATAGGTCAGATATTGTACATATTGTAACGTCTGTCACCAGCTAAGCTCCACATATCGTGATGACACCTGTGATTTACACTCTTACTATATAAAGATGTATTTCAAGTTATGGCCAGAAGAAATTACCTTGGATGGTAAACACGTCTGTTCACATTATGTCTTTCATCTGTACATTGTTGATCTGTACAGTAAAGTTCCAGGGAAATTTCAGAGAAACAGCAATCAAACAATAGTAATGGACTTTAATCTAAGACTGGAGATTCAATCACACTTAGAATTAAGTCCCACTCGGCAACACGACACCCTGAAATTTTCCAATAACATTGTACTTGTTCAAAAACACCACTTCTCTCCTTAAGGTCTGTTTTTTCACGCCTTGCCCTGAGAACAGTTGTGAGAGTCAACTCTAAGGTTCCCCGTTCGATCGTCTGTGTGCCGCAGCGCGGTTCGGAAGGTGGGAGACTGCGTGCGGAGACCTTGGAAAGGTGTTTAGTTTCCACAGCCTTCCTTAATGGCTATAGTGGGATGACATAAGCGGTGATTTATACGTCTACAGGAGACGCCGCCGCCGCCGGGGACGCCGCAGGCCAGAGGGGACGGGAGCATGAAGGCATGCTGGGCGTATGAGCGTGTGGTAAGTTTGGACACGAACCATCATTTACCACCCCCTCCAACTCCACCCCCACTCGCTCCCTCTCCTTGTTTTCCAGGCGTGATAACGGAGCACCCTGAGAAACTGCAGCACTCTCAAACCTCGCTTTCCTTTATATCTTCTCTTCAAAAGAGCAACTGATTTTGAGAAGCTATTTAGTGCGTAAAGTGATATTAGGAATGGAGGCGGGGGAGACTCAGACTTGGAATCTTAGGGGTTTAATTATTGTATTAGTTTTCCCAGCTTACCACACTGCTACCCACACCACCTATTAACCTGTTCACAGAAGAGCTCTTTGCGGCCAGCGATAATTACCCCTGACACCTCCGTTTAATCATCCGGCCCATTGTTAATGAAACGACTGCTGAAATTTCGGGTCGGGGCAGGGAAGGCAGAGGGGGAGAGGAGGGGTCAGAGTGAAGAGGAGGGAGAGAGAGAGAGAGAGAGAGAGAAAGAAAGAGAGAGAGAGAGAGAGAGAGGGAAAGGTGAGCGCAGGTATGAGAGCAATGTCATCACAGACTCCCACCTGTTTAGCCTCAAGGCCTCGCAGCAGCGAGACCAATCAAAAACGAAAAGAGGGGGGAAAAGACGAGAGGATGATGAAAAAAGGAGAGAAACGAGTTTGGCCCCTCTTCTAAAGGTGACTGCAAAACATCACAGTGTTGGTCAGTAATTAAGTACAAAAAGGAAGAAACACACACACACACAGGCGCACAGACACTGAAAGGAGCAAGTCAGTTCATGCTGCTTAGCTTGTATTTGTCCAGGTTAAAAAAATCGATAAATCTGGGCCATAGTGAAAGATTTTAAAAAGGTTAAAACAACTGAGAGTTCACGAGTTTTCTTTAAATGATTTACTGCTAAATGACATACATTGACTGCTTTTCACAAATACACAAATAACCAAAATATCAAGGCAGAAAACTCTCTCAGATGACCTTAAATAAGCATTGCATACTACTTTTCCAAAGCAACATACTGTCATACATTCATGGTGAAATAATGATTAAAAATAAGAGAAAACATTTAACTCCTTGTACAAGGTCTCAACTGACAATGTACTCTTTTAATTTAAGAAATCAATATTTAGAACCACTCAGACATTAACTAACTAAAAATGACTATTTAACTTTACTAACAAAACAAAAACTTAAGCTGTATAAAGCACCACTTTTTACGTGGACTTAAATTCATCTGGTTTATGAAGGTCTGTTATATGGTAATATTCTCAATAATCAGTTTTTTTTTTGGGAAACCAGCTCATTAATCTCTGCACTCAGATGTGGTCTTAATATTGTCCAGTTTTGCAGCAACCAGCTATTGCTCTGCTTTGAAACTCTACGCTTTAACTGCTTTTTAACTTTAAGCTTTTTATTCATTAAATTAAACTTTGCAAATCTCTACATATCATCTTGTACTCTGTTATAAATCTTTGACAAATACCAGACCACAATAACCCCAAAAAACATGAATCAATTTGTGATTTCCACTTAAAATAATCTAAGACTATACGTGGGCCGGTCACAGGAAATCTGAGCTTTTGTTAGTGTTTGACAGAAAAGGTGATGTTTTATTTTTTGTGTCATCGTTTCTGATATCGTTCGCAGCGTGTCATTAACAGGGAAATTCCGAGCTGGAAACGGATCCCGTAATCATCGAGAGGGCCTTAAGAGGCGAAATACTCCGCTATGTCTGAAGAATGTTGCCACTGTACACGGTCATTGTTAGTGATGAAACCGTACGCTGGTGTAAAAGTGTGGTGAGTATTAAGAGCAGGAACAGGATCCCGGCTGGGCTTTGTGGAGCGACGCTGCTCAGTGCTGACACCTGACGTGGAGAGTAACCCTCCACTGTGTTTCAACTCGGCCAGCGAGTCTCAGCGCCAGCGCCTGGCTGGATCAGGTAGCTCACCCGCTCCTCGCCTCCTCTCTGCACCTATTGTCATCCGTTTAAGGTGTTGTCTTTCTCACCCATTTGCCCCGCTCTCGCACATATGCTGTTGTCAGCTTTTTCATCTCCGCGTGCATCTCGCATTTCAGAAGAGAAAATGGAGATTGGAAGGAGGAAGGAACAAGAGAGAAAGAGAGAGAGGTGTTGGTGGTCCCTATATGGAGGGACGGAGAGACTTTAGACCTGGAAAGTGCAAATGGTCTTTTAGTCATCAGGACTTGATATTCCACATCAGTGTGTTTATGTGTGTGTTGGTCTATGAGCATGTTTTAGATGATTGCAAGAAGTGGTCCATTGGTCTCTAGAAGATAGGAATATCCAAGTTTTGTCAGTAATTGATGGTGTCGTGAGGACATTTTTGTATGTGAAGACCGGTTATTCAAAATTCAAGATTCTTTATTTGTCATACACACAGTTATACAAGTACATCATGCAGGCTGTGCAACAGAATTTACATATAGATGAAAGAGAAATTGGAAAGGGTTAAAATTAAGGTGACAGCACAGTGGCGCAGTGATTACCGCTGCCGCCTCACAGCGAGAAGGTCCTGGCTTCAATCCCTCGGCCATAGCGTCTTTCTGTGTGGAGGTGGCATGCTCTCCCCGTGTTCATGTGGGTTTTCTCCTGGTGCTCGGGTTTCCTCCCACAGAACAAAAGCAGGCTCTATAGGTTAACTGACGAATCAAAAATTGTCCCCATAAGGTGTAAATGGGAGTGTGATTGTGAGTTTGTGTTGGCGCACGCCAGGGTTGTTCCCCACCTTGTGTGGATAGGCTCCAGTCCCCCCACGACCCCTTCAGCAGTTCTGAATGAATGAATAAAACTAAGGTAATAATCTATACAATGCAGAAAATGTTCGTTCCAAATAAACACCACAAATATAAACAACTGAACAGTGTGCGAATGAAATAGATCAGAATCACACCAGTTTTTTGTAAATGCTTTTGATTACTGTAGTTAATGTTAAGTTGGTTTAGCTGTGATATGTATTACATGTAGCAAGACATGGGTCTGTGTGTAGTTGTGTTTGTGCTTTAGAGAGAGAGAAACAGATCAATCTTGTAAATGAGAAACAACCTTCGTAGTGCTTTATAGTGCTTATTATAATGCAGGAGGAGAAAAAGTTAAGATTATAGATTAGGATTTTCTTGATTTATTATGTTAGTTATGCACATCATTTTCGAGCAAATGTATCTTTGTCCAACACCATCTGATTAGAAAGAGCACACAATGCGCATACAGTGCTGTTTCACAGCATTTACTGAATTCTTGTGGATCTCTCTAGAAGTAAACAATGTAAAATATGAGGACATAATTTATTAGTTAAGTACTAGCACGCTTTGATTATTTTCACTCTACAGCTTGACTAGCTCGCCTATAAACACACAATCTCATCCTCAAAAGACTGCAACCATTTTTCCTCTTCAGCAGTGCTCGCGGTTGGCAGCGTCATTAGCATGTGATACCTGTGCGAGTCAGGATCAGCTTGTGCCACATGTTGCAGGCTGCTTGTCTAACGTCTTCAAATGCCGAGACCTTTTATCACCCTTGTTTCCTACGGCTGCGTCCCGTTCCCAGGGCCTGAGAGCGGGTGGAGCGATTAGGGAATCCCTACACCACTAATCACCCCACGCCAGGGCCACTTCCGCCACCCTGATTACTGCGGAAACCATTAGCAAGAAGAAAGTGGCGGGATGTTTGATGGTGGCGGGTCGACTCATGGGAGGTCAGCAAGGGGTGTGTGTGTGTGTGTGTGAGTGTGATCAGCCATTCGGTCTTCCTGCTCCTATTACTCTAGCATTTCCTTTATCTAACACACACACACACACCACATCTCTGCCTAATTACTACCATACCACAATACGACAAATACAGGACTATACGACATCGCCAGTAGTTTTGTTGTCACAGCGCTGCAGAAGCTCTTGCTGTCTTTCTATCTCTATCACTAATTAATATGACATAAGCTTATGTATCAACATATGGGTTACAATGGGTTTTCTTTTTTATTATTTTCTACATTACAGTTTAAAATTTTTGCTTTGATAAGAACTTTGTCCACTCTTGACATGCTCTCGATCAGATTCATGAGGTATTCATCTGGAATGGTTTACAATTAGCAAGTATCGCTTGTCAAAAGTTGAGATCAGTTGTGTTGAGCTGAGATTGGGTTGGTACATAGTTCTTTACAGTTTAATAGCCCTATTTGACTACTGTTCTACAACAAAGTATGGTAAGAAACTTAGTAAAGAGAAAATCACTCCATCATTACTTTTAGACATGAAAATCTCAAGACATTTGAATGTATTCTCAAGTGCCGTCTCAAAAACCAGCAACTGCTATGTTTGTTCCATGCTTGCACAGATTTATCACATCTGTGTTTACAAAGAATATATTTATTTTTGTTAGAAATCAGAGTTTTGTTGCATTGTTAATTTGTGTGTATGTCTTAAGCTTAGGCCTTTGCTGGAGTTCTAAATAAAAGGATCAAAATAAATGATATCAGTATATCACATTTCCTTTAATGACATAATAGTCTCATATTAACATGAGTTGAGCCGTTTATTAATGTTTAGTGTGTGCGTATATATGTGTTTGTGTGTTTGTGTGTGTGTGTATCTGTGTGTTAGCAGGGAAGGCATTTATGTCCGTGCAGGATGGGTGACATATGCTCCATCTCTCTCAAAACAATCCTCTATGCAGTGATGCAGCCAAAAATGTCAGATGGAATGCCACTACAGTTTCCACACTGCAAATAAATAAACAGACATGACACTACAAACACAGGCTTCTTAAGGCTCCTTTCATCATTAGCACTTACTGTTCTTTCCAAACACACACACACACACACACACACACACACTCTGCTCTTCCCAGACTGCCTCGTGCTGCAGTCTGTCACTCGGCCCAAGCCAGAGGTACTTTTCCTGAATTTCCCAGAAGCCCCGGGAGCTGTGCTCAGATCTACACATACTGCGACAGATCTACTCATACTGTACGAAGTTTGCCTCTGCAAATGTGCTCGCCAGGCTGTTTTATGAAGATCAGCACAGAGAGGTGCCAGGGTGAGTTAGCTTGTGTGACACAAATATCACACAGCCTGAACTGTGGTCAACACTAAGCTGATCTGAATGCAGTGAGGCAAGCGTCCACAACACTTAATGGCAAAAAAAGAAAATAAAAACCTTTTTAAAAACTTAACCACATGGATAGAACAGGCATGAGAGTGGATGTTCGCATGACCTGTACGGGTCCAAGACGACATTAGAAACATTGACGCAGGAGAATTGCTGCAGGGCAGCTTTTTGCCTGTCACTGTCTTTTCAAAACTGCTAAAATGGGTGAATAGTTTGCTCTTTTAAACCTTAAATACTTATTTAATATTTAATGAGATACTGGTTGTTTAAAGTGTATGTGGTTTATAGACTAGGCTGTACACTAATAAATGATCAGTAAAGAAACACAACTTTCCGAGGCATTTTCTTTCTTTCTGAGCAAAAGGCATGCACTTGTAACTTATCCATGTATTTAGACATATATCAAGTTTTAAATGAAAATTAAGAAATCAAAGAAGTTACAAAGACTCTTACAGTTACCCTTTAGACAAATGTAAAGTAAATTAACAAATTCATCTTATAAGAGAAAAAACATTTTACTGTAATATTTATCACAAGCACATAATGCATACACAAGAAAATTTAATTATTAGTAATAGATAGAATAGTATACAGTAATTGTATATTATAAAGTATAGTAAATGTAATTTTGTGCACTTGATAAAATTGTCAGTAAACACTGTCTCATTTACATATTTAATTGAGAAAGATTTCAAAATTATTATTTTACAATTTGTTTGGTCTCTTTTCTTTAAGTACACATTGTTTGCAGAAATATGCAGGTTCTATAATCAGAAAAGTATGAGACCTGCTAGAGCAATTCATGTTTTTTTCCTAACTCCTGAACAATTCATGTGGGGATTTCCTCCAACAGGAGACATTCCCCAGCAACCTGAGCATCTGCCATTGTTTCTCAAGCTATGATTCCACCTTCAACCGCCTCTCTAATGGATCAGGCTACCAAACTCCTTTTGTAATGCCACATACTTTCAGAGAAAATGTTTTAAGATAGAAAGATACCAAAAGCCAAACATGGACAAATTACTGTTACACTTCCAAGTGCTGGGAATCTGATCTGGATTAAGTGAAATCAGCCTCTCAGGTTGCAGAAACCAAATATTGCTATTGTTCTTCGGTGTACAGGTTTGATTGGTCTTGGACATGTTCTGCTTGTCAAACCACACCTGAACCATCCTGTAAGAGCTGAGTTAGGAAGGTATAAACATTATATATTTATTGTAAAAGTTTCATGTTTCTGACGTATTGCAACTGGAGCTGTGAAGAGGTTGAAAATGAAAATATGCCAGAAATAAATCATGTGTCATTTCAATGTTGGCAGAGGAATTGTATAGCAGGTTAATTTAAACTTTAGTTACTATATCATGGTTGTTTTAGAGATCTGGTCAATGGCACATCAATGATCCAAGTGGATTGTGAGGTCAATTCAAAATATCACATGTAACACAAGATTTAATAAGTAAATAAGACAAATATGCAAGTGTAAAATTTTAAGCAAACACAAAATCTGACCAACAACTTACAATAGAACTATAATACAATGAAAAACAGAAAGAGGCAGTCCTGATTTAGACCCGAACTATCTAAATATTAACAGTGATTAAGGTAAGTGTGCAAGAGAGTGATGACCTTAAATCATGGTCATTTTCTTACATAAGCCTTAATGCATGCCATGTGAGAGGGGACCCACACTGAGCAGTGAGTCAGTAAAACCAAACAATCCAGAATTAAGATATTTGTGTCCATAAAGTTCATGTCCGGGGATTATCCGCTATATCCCCAACAATGCTTTAATAACTCCAACAACAGCTTCCAGCTACTAATAAGGACCAGACAGCAGTAGTCCTATGAACCAGTCTCGCATTAGAATACAGCAGTGACCTCTAGCTCTCACCTCATTGTCCAGACCATTTAGCATAAAGGATGACCTTTGCTAATTCTCATCGCTAACCAAGACCATGCTACTAAATCTAATCCACTATATTTAGAGCAAAACTATGTGCAAAGGGTGGAGAGAAGAGCCATCCCGAGTGGTTTTGTCTCTAATTGCACACATGATGCAAGGCAGATGCAAAGCTCAGGCACTCACTATCTCATTAATAAAGACTCCTTGATAAAATCACATTTGGGGAAATGGGCAGAACTCATATGGACATTTTTGGAAAATAAACATAACAATAGTTGAAAAGGCTACAGTACAGGAATAAAACTGACCTACCATCCCAGGTGTGTTCCAGACAATATGGTGAGTGATTTGTTAAATATGGTTTGATTTAAATGTTAACTTGTATAATGTACAGATACTTCTAAAATGTTAACTTATATAATCTTCTTAGGAACTTATCTTTTACTGTACACATTTTCGTTCTATAATAGTTGTCATGTGCACTTACCATATTTTGCTATATACACTTATCATTTATATTTGGCCCAATTCTTACTGCAAGACCTATGTATATTAATGGGCTGATTACTGAGAACATCACGTAATGTATAAGACATAGCAACATGGAGAGACTGTAACAACTCTGGGTGCTGTTCACCGCCTCTGGAGTGGTTTGTTTAGCTTTAACTACCTGAACTTATGACTACTAACTAGTAATTGGTTCTCCTGTTTAACAAAGCATCAAAATCGAAATCTGACTCGAAAAAGACTTAATGGAGCTAGAACCCATTTTCATTCTGGCAGAATATCAAGAACTCATTTGCATAAGTTATAAACATCAGTTTTCTAATTTAAAAGTGGTAATAACAATTTCCTGCTTTGTGTGTTTATATAACACATATATGACAATACATCCATATGTTCATATAATATAATGCAGAATAATAGTAACCTTTATCTTCGTATTAGTCATTTTTAATAACCATGCAATTAACAAGATTTATGAACACATATATTCCAGCCTAGCGCCACACCTGCAGGAACAGGAGGAGCTCAAACAAGCTCCTGCCATAAATCTCATTGACAGTAGGTCTAGATCTGGAAAAACGTCATTCTGACATGTCAGACTTGGCATGTAGAGCAACACTTCAAAGTTTACATTGTAATTTGACTGAGTGCTTCGTTTGTCTATGCTGCTCAAATATTACATAGTGTTCAATTAATCACATAAGCAATACTGTGCCAACAATTGAGAAAAAAAACCATTTAGTATGTCTGTATAAATGGTCGTATGGTTCCTCTGATAATAATTTGATTTTTTTCTAATTTCGTTAATACAATATAGTAGAACAGAGGTGGGCAATTAATTTTCCCAAGGGGCCACATGACAAATTTAAATTGACATGGAGGGCCGAGACTGTAATCAACTCTGCTCAAAAAAACAGACAATTTTCTAGTTTAGCTATAAGCTATAAATGTGCGGAGCAGGGTGTATTATATCTTTATGTAAATTTATTTTTGCTACATTCTTTTAACAACAAAAGTAACATTGTTGTATGTAACAAGGGTGATAAATATGTAAGTTTTTGCATTTTTTACCTTCAAAATAAAAGCAATGCAGTTGAATAGTGTTCATAAAGTATGATACTTATGTTTTAGTTTTATGTTAAATTTGTTATTTCACGCTGTCCTCAAGCAGGTCAGCCAGGGACAGACAAAGGGCCGCATGTGGTCCACAGACCAAGCAATGCCCAGGTCTGTAGTAGACAAATGTAAAACCTATCAACATTTAGTCTAAGCAGACATAAGGCTTTACAAAGCTATAACAAAGCACTTTAGGTGTAAATAAATTAAATTAATATATATTCTTTCATTTGTGGTCGTGTCGCACAGAATGTTATTGTCATAACCCATGCAACTATGAACATATTCCTTGTATTCATAAAAACTATGTGGTTTAAAGGTGTAAGCGTTTCTGGGGTAAAAATAAATTGCCACAAACTGTTCACATTTTCTGGACGAACTTTCTGTTATGTCCTTTAAATTTATCTGCGTATGAAACAAAATTACAGGAAAAGTCTAGTAATTGTGCTGTCTCACTGCAGTACATAATGCTATATCACTTTGAACAGGTATCTGAATTCCTCTTGAAAGAGCGCATGAAACTCAAGAGAACAGATTAAAGTTTAATATTAATACTTGCTTACAATGTTGTTAACAAAGCTGGAAACGTCTGAAAACGAACAGCGGGGTTTGCGAAAATGCAGTGTAAAATCGGCGGCTTCCGGTGTGCTGACGGTAGGGTTTTGTGATTTCTTTTCAAATTCAGCATTCGCCGAGGTGCTTCACGTTTTAACAAAATCAGCTTACACTACGAGGAAAAACAGCTCAATTTTAAATGACTGAAGCAGTTTCTGTACACAAGTACTTTGTGTAATACACACATCTAGTTAAAATGATGTAAGGTGGCCCGCCATGATGGCTCTAAGCTTAAAATGGGGGACAAAAGACGAAGCGAGAGACCTAAAAATTATATTGTAAAAAATATATATAGATATTATATGTATATATAATTTATATACACATATATACTTCGTTTCTCAGCACCAGGAACGCGAAGTCTTGCGTTCTTGGGAAGACAATTCTTGACGTGTGTTTTAGTGACACAAATAAATGGCACTTTGAGAGCTTTTAATTTAGTCAGATGATAACGTATCAATAATAATAATAATAATAATAATAATAATATATATGTAATGTTATTATTATTATTATTATTAATAATATTATTAATGTGTGTGTGTAAACAAATCTTTGTTTCACAAGCAGGCTTATTTGTACTTATTTAATTATTTGAATTTTTTATTAATATTATACATAGAGCAAAACCCACACTTCAAATTTAAATTGACTATGACTGTTTTGTAGCAAACTGAGGCTTTTCTCAGCGTCCATTAAATGTGTAGAGAAAGTCTAATATTTCATGTCATAAATTGTTATACACTTGCTTTGTAACTGTTAATGTTAGAGTTAATAAGAGAGTTATCTGAAGGTAGAGATTGATTATGCTCTCATAGAAAGTGTCTCAAAACAGCAGAGATTTTTGGCGAACCAAATTAGCCTGATCGCGGCTTTCATGACTTTCTCTATTTGAACTATAGATCTTCTCTAGCAAAAAAAGCAATTTTTTCCTAGCACAGACAAATTGTTAGTTGCTTTGGTCGTGTTAGTTCAAGTCCTTTTCCGAGGACATTTCTTTAGAACATAATGCTGTCAAAACCATGCTACAAAAAAGATGTTTTATAACCATATCCCATTTGTCTGGTCTCCCTGGGCTGTATGGATATGGAGGAATCAGATGTCTTTGATGATATTTGATCTGCGTTTGGGTCTGTGGTGAACTGGAGAATTGGCTGGGACTTACCCCACATTCTGCACACTGGTACAAGTCACGCTTCAGGGTCATCTCTCCCTCTCTCTCTCTCTTTCTCTCTTGATCTCTCTCAATCTGCACTTCTCCAAAGGCACGTTCAACACATACACACAAAGAAAACAGGCTTGCAGCTACGAAACAGCGACCACACGTCGATATCTACAGCAAGTGCCCCTCGCACTCCGGGAACCAAAGGAAAGTCTCTGCACACAGCCCAGCCGACTTTTAAAGAAATCAAACATTACGCCGGCTTGGCCTAAAGGTTTCTGTACAAGATTTGAAGCTCTGTTCTACAGAGAAACAGCAAAGTACCGGCTAACTTTGCACATTCTCGCTGATGTAATAGCACTCTCATCCTTCCCACGTTGTTGCAGGTCAGTAACTTGCCTCAGGTATTGGCCAGCACAACGTCACGACAACCTGATGCCGCCTGCGTGTTGGTCAGGGTGATGTCACACAGAAAACTACTATAAGTTATTTATCATTGTTTCAGGCCAGAGTAATTGGTTTAAAATGTATATTTTTGTTTACATTTTTCAAAACAAATTATAAGTCAGTCTTATCCACTCTTTTCTAATTACAGGGACACCCTCTCTGGTACAACTGGGTTTAAGTGTGAAAGTGAAAAGTGAAAGTGAGTGGTTATTTGTGATTGTGAAGACACCACAGCACAGCACACAGTCTTTCCTGATAAATGTGACTCTGCATTTGACCCATCCGTCCAAGGAGTATTGGAGCATGCTGGGAACGGCAGTGCTTGGGGACAGTACCTTGCTCATGGGTATCTCAGTGGTAACTTTACCGGTCCTGGATTCGAACCTTCTGATCACAAAGTAAGCAAAGTGGCCAGTATTTCATCCATACATACCAATAAGGGCACATTTTAAAATAACCGTGGCTATTGCCTTTAGAAGAAGCACCTATGCAAGCTGGTTTTAGGCGACAGGGCCAAAAAACCTTAAAAGAACCCAGAGACTCGGGCCCCAACCTCGTCTTAACACCAGACTGATTCTCAACTCAAGAGATTCGAAATCAAAATGTGTTTCTTACCATTACATATTCTGGCGGACTGCCACAGACAGAAAGACAGTCATCATCATCACAGGAAGTGATGATACCTGGTCAGGCATTTATCCAGTTGCTCTGTAGCAGGTTGATGGTCTCTCAGAGACTCATCAGTGTTTTTAGAGGACACCAACTGCAAGGTCACTTCCAAAAGTTTCCAGTGGTGCTGAGATTCAGTCAAGGCAAGTGAAGTTCATTCAGGTGTGCTTTGCAAATAAATGAGAATATTTAACACCACGATAAAATTAAATAATCAATACAAAGCATAAATATATGGCACATATAAAAGTAGAAGAATGCACTAAATTAAAATTACAAATATTAGATTAAATAAATAAGCCAAAAGTAGAAATAAAGGTAAATATTCACAAGATGCAAATATGATTGATTGAAAAGTGGCAGTTGGTTCCAATATTTGTCACCATACTGGCTAAAAGCACCTTTTCACCTTGTTTAGTTTTGCTTCTGATCACCACTAGCTAATAAACCCATAGATATAAAAGATCCACCAGGTTTAGACATTTCAGAAATATGTTGGAGTCCACAGTATCAGAAAGTATGAGTATTGAATGTAAGACCACAATATTAAAGGCTTGTGTTCTGCCAGCTGCTTTTCCATATTGCGTATGTATGAGGCCTCTTAGCAGCCACCAAGAGCTGAGTGCCTTGCTCCAGAGTGTGTGTGGGTGAGGGACTTGTTGCTTCCCTGTGAGACAAACGGGGCATAATTCTTTCCCATACCTTGGCATTCTGTTGCTCGTTGTGTGTCTCCTCCGCCCAGGCTTAGCCCAGAACACCCACAGTTCACTGCTGCTGCCAACCGCCCCCCACCCACCCCCCCACACACACACCTACCCACCTACCCCCCTCCCGCCCATCCCAAAGAACATTACCTTACATCCGCACAGCCGCAACATTGGGTTACAATGCCCGCCCGTGTTCTCCTAATAATTCGCACATAATTCGAATGCGCTTTTTTGCGGGACGCTAAAGCAGCTTAGCCACGTGCGACGAAGCGATTGAGGGCCCTGGATTTCGGCTTGTTTTCGGGCATGGGCTGCACGTTTTCTCTTTCGTACCCCCCCTCCCAAAAATCTAAATTGATCAAATTACGTTTGCTCCTCCATCAATGCGATGCGTAGCAATTCCTGCACGATTCCGGATTTGCCGGCGTAATGCCTGCTTGGGCGAGGGGGGGGACTTTAGCATCGCTTCGGAGTGCCATGCTCGCTTCCCGGGCCCTTCCAAGAACGTTGATAAGCAGATTCCCTGAACGAAATCTCCCCGGCCCCGGCCGTGCCTGCCTCTAATCGTTTTATTTACAGTTACAATAAAAGACGAGCCCCAAAATGGCTGGGGCGACATAATAAGCAGGCCGCGGAAACAATCGGAACAGTCGTAAGCGCGTTGCGATTTTCGCATTAGGCTAATCGCACGGAGGAAGGAAATAAAGACATCAGTTGGATGAAACGAGCGTAATTGGAGAATAATGTAGTTAGTTTGCTCTAATCTTCTGCATAATATTAAAATGTTCTCAATGTGGCCCAGCTGCAAGCAATCAGTTGCTCTGGAGGGGGATGTGCCGAGAGAGAGAGAGAGAGAGAGAGAGAGAAAGAGAGAAGAGCCCCTGCTAGAAAAGACTGGCAGTGCTGGTGTAGTTCAGAGAGAAAAAGCGATGTAGAGCTGGACTTGGTTGACGTGGTTTCACACCAGTGGTGGCCTAATTCCCATCATGGCTATTTAACTGTATTGAAAACATGGTAGAAGTGCCAGGAAGTGCACACTTACACACACACACAAATTGAATTCCAACTCCACCAGTTCTGACTCAGCTTAGATTTATAGATACCAAAACAGTTGTGATCTGAACTTTATTGGCCATAAAGTCTAAACCGCCAAAAATGTTCTTTCATTAATTTTCGCCTGAATACAAGAGTTTCCCACAACACACTGACAAAAGTAATGTATGCATTAAGTTTACCTCTCTCTCTCTCTCTCTCTCTCTCTCTCTCTTTCTCTTTCTTTTATTTAATTATATGACAAAGTTGTGACAGACAGCGGAGCGACACAGCCACCAGTAGCCCAGCAAAGGAATTAGACACGAGGTTATTCGTTTCCCCTTTGGCTTCCCTTCTTCCATGATTTCAAGGCTTTTCCCTTCGCTCTGAGGCTGTCTTTTTCCCCCTTTTTTGCTGTTATTGTGCAGGAAATTGTCATTAGTCGGTGGAACAAATAACATGGAAGCGGCCATGGTTCCCTCTGCTCTGCATCCAAACGCAACAATGAATTAATCAAATTAAAATTCCTTGTTATGCGATTTTGGTTTAATTTCCACAACCAAGCCCCCTATTTAAGGTTTGACAAAACCAGAATAGGCGAGTCACAGTTAAGGCCCTCTCTAACAGTGTTATATTAAGGAAGAATTATCAATCCTTTAAGCTAATTTGGATAACTTGGGGAGCATAAAAGTCAGCAATAGCAAGGCAGTGTTCGCTAAGCTTTCCGCTGTTTCCACACCTCTTTAGCTGTAACACACACTTAATGGACTTTGTTCTCTCCTTGTTGATCTGCTGCCATTGCCATCATTAAATCCCCCCCAAATAATATAAATCTATTAAAAATGGTTATATGACTGAGAGGGAGGCGGATCCTAGCTGCTAGATCTCAACTTTTGAGCCCTCCAGGTTTTGCATAAAGGAAACAATTGATAAGTAATGACCCGTGAGGCCCAGAAAGGCCTTCTGATCTGCTGGGTCTCAGTCTGGAGGTGCGTCACATTCACGTACTGCCCAGTTTGTGGTGGTGTTGTGTTGGTGAAGCATATTTCAGGATACAAACAATGACATTATTATTATTATTATTAACCTTTATTTTACCAGGAAGTCCCATTGAGATGAGAAATCTCTTTTACAAGGGAGACCTGGCCAAGGTAGCAGCCATTTAAAAACAACATATGAAAAATACATAAAAGACAACAATAAATCACAAAATGACAACTGCTCAATCACAAGAAAAACAATAACATTCATCCCTCACCGCATTCTTTATGATACTCCTGAATTCATTTATGGATACGAATATTTTCATTTGAAGAGCTTTTTGAAGGTTATTCCATGACCATGGTGCGTGGTGGGAAAATGAAGTTTTGCCAAAGTCTGTTCTAGCACAGGGAACATTCAAGAGCGACCACTCGGATGCACGCAGATGGTAGATACTAGAACTGACAAAAAAAAGGGTACTGAGGTATTTTGGCAGTTTACCCAACAAAGCTTTGTAGATAAATATATACCAATGCTGTTGTCTACGAATGGTTAATGATGTCCAGTCAACTAAATCATAGAGAATGCAGTGATGACTAAGAGGTTTGCATTAGAGATAAAACGCAGTGCTTAGAGGAACTTTTTTTTTCATATATTTCCCTCATGATATTGCATATAATTGTGCAACTGATGATTTTTTATTGACAATTGCATTTGCAATAAAATATGTAGCATTTTTCCAAATTTAATCAGCCAAAAATTACAATTTGTTAAAGTCAGTAACATTAATAGAATATTCTTGGTTATTCAGCTTTACATTATAATGCTTATTTAGCAGACATATAGACATTTTACCTCATAATAATCATTTTGTCTGTGCCCACAACGAATGTTTTTCAGGATTTGTTTTTTTATAGTGCGGTGCACAGATCAGTTAACATTATATATTCTCTCTTTCTATTTGTCTCTCTCTCACACACATATTACACACAGACACACAGTTTTGGTTCAGTTTCTCAAAGCAGAAAGGTTTATTTAATACCAGTCACATATTGCACTCATGTGCACTTAATTTACTGTCTGTATCACAACCTTAACTTCACACCTCCTGTATGAACGTAGGTTGTTGGTAGTGTAATATTTAGGGATTTGGTCCCATGATTAGAAATTTGCTGTTTCAAGTGGTAAAGGTACCACAGAGGTACTCATGAGTAAGGTACCGTCCCCAAGCACTGCTCATCGGGTGCTGCCCATGTCAGCTGCTCACATATGCAGAGGTCACATTTCATTATGGTGCAATGTGTGCTGTGCTGTGTTCACAATGATAAATAATCACTCAATCACTTAAATTCACTGACTTAACATTTGGTAGTTTCACCTAAACCCGCATTATAGTTGTGGTCCTGCACTTTAATGTGATCAGTGACCAAGACTTCCCATTCTAAGCTTTAGTCTGCGTTGGCTGTTGTGTACTGGAAATAGTATTGGCGCATACACAGTTCTACAGTGGAACCGAACTCTCTCTCTCTCTCGTTCTCTCTCTCTCTCTCTCCCTCTCTCTCCTCTGTCTCGCCCATCATAGCTGCAGCGCAAGGGCCATATGCCCCGTCAAAGGCGAGCGAAGGCCTCCAGCGCCGGTAAAGAGAGCGGTCATTAGCCCCGCGCCGCACACATTTAGCCTCATGCTGGACCGTCATTATGACACGCTCCTATCAGATGGCATCTCTGGCTGGGCCGTGGCTCAGGGGCGTGAGGGGAAGAGAGGGCCAGCGGGAGGGGGAGAGGAGGCAGCGCCAGGCCCTACGCTGGCAGATGCAGTGGCGGGGTTTATGGAAGACCACCACAGGGGCGAGCAGACGACACTCGCTTACACTCACTCACTGATTTCTTTTTTTCTCTGTGGCTTTGGAGTTCTTTCAAATGCTGCACACACTTTTGTATTGTTCATGCATGTAGTGACACACACACACATGCCAAAACAAGTGTTGCTTAATAAAGCTGCTTGAGTATACACTCATCCTGACTCTTTATTACGTTCTCTAATATAGTCCCCACAAAAGGGCTGGGCAAATAATCAAAAACTAATCGAAACTCTGATCAGTGTAATCTTGCTGATGACGATTATTTAATAAAAATAAATCTGTTAATGCTTAAAATAAGAATTTTGTTAATACCCTAACTAGTATTATTTGCAGAAAGTATTACAAAATTCATTTCTCATACAAAAAAGTGCACTGGGGAAAAATTCTGTTAATACTTTGCCCAGTGTGTGTTCATGTACTGACCCCTTAAAATCCTACGCCATGACAATCATTTCAGTTATTTTTAATTGTGTTAATGCTTAAGATTAAGAATTCTGTTAATACTTTCTCTAGTGTGTGTTCCCATTTATGACATTTAGTAGACATTCTTATACAGAGCAACTTCCATTTCCTAATTTCCAGGAGAGTCTATCTGGAGCGACTCAGAGTTAAGGGTCTTGCTCAGGGACCCAATGTTGGTAGTGCTAGAGGTAGGATTTGAACCCACAAACTCTTGGTCCAAGTATTCTAACCATTAGACCAGAATCCCATAAAAACTTACTCCAAAAAAATGATTTCTCTTTTAACCTTTTTGAATTATTAACCCTGACTTTAACTGCAATAACAAGAGCAAACTAATCATTTTTCAAAGATTTTACTTTAATGTAGATAAGGTTTTTCTATGATTGTGAGGACTTCAAGATGGTCATACACAACCACACACTCTTTTAATTATATCTTACTATAATGCAATGCACAATACAAACCTTTTAATCAAAATTCAGAAACCAAATATCAAATAAAACATGTCTGCTGGCAAACATCTATTCAGACGTAGCCAAATAAAAAGCCACCCGTTTTTTACAGACCCTCACATTTCCCTCAGCCTGTAATAAAAACTCTGAGGACCAGGGGGGTGTCCATATATTCCATTAACAAAGGCAGGGGCGGTTGTCATTTTCCCACTCGTGCACTTTTATGAAAACACATCCTCTCCCACAGACAGCAACGGGGGATAGGCAGGCCTCCCTTGCAGGACAGCGCCGATAAAACGCACACGTTTCCCAAATAAACAAGCAGCCGAGGCCGTAGACCATGACACAACCCGGAGCTTTTCTCTGATGAGGCTGTCTGCCGGTCTGCCATTAAGGGTTAAAAAAAGCGCAACAATAACGCGGTGGGAGGGTGCGTGAGGCGCACGTTAGGCCTGATAGAAGAGAACATCACAGCCTGGCTCTCCCCACGTCTCCACATAGCGCCGCTCCACATCTATCCAGCCCTTACCGCGTTGATATAGTGTGACGTTTTCAAACTGGGGTGAATGAGAGGAACATTCCGGAACCCCAGGAGATCAGCTGCCACAGCCGCACCGATCCGCAGCCGCTATTGGATTTCTGACTTTTAACTGGGTTAACCTACTTTACTGTGAATACAAATTCAATTGCCACCACAGCTGTTTTATTTGGCGTGCGCCCTCTCTCTCGCTCTCGTTTTCCTTCTCTCTCTCTCTCTCTCTCTCTCTCTCGACAGGCTGTGTAACCACATAGAAAACAATTTCCCTCCGCAGAGCACTGGCAAACCATAAAATTAAAATGAAGTGCCATTACACGTTCACAAAGCAAAGGGGGCCTTCCTCCCTCTCTCTCTCTCCCTCTCTCTCTCCATCTCACTCAATCAATATCGATATAATCCCTACCCCATTTTCACCCACCCTCTATTTTCGAATGTTTATGCTGCTTCCCTGTGTGGCTTTGTCGGCCTTGCGTGCATGTGTGTGTCCTATATTTATATTGGTGTTTGCGTGTGTCTGACTAATCATGTGTGTGCGCATGTCTTTGTTACACTTCTATTTGTGTTTGCGTGTGTGTCTGAGTATGTGTGTGTGTTTAGTAATGGTTCCCCTCACTGAGACCCTAAACAATGCCATATGAGTGAGTGAGGAAGTCTTTCAGGACTTCATTAGGTGGGTGGGAGAGGAGAGGTTAAGAACTCCTGCAAGCTGGTACTGTTTAGCTGTTTCACATCAACAGGAACCCTCACGCAGCTGCTCACTCCGGCCCCAAACACCCCAAACACCCCCCTCCCCCCTTGACCCCACCCCCTCATACACACATACACACACACACACCTCCTTCCCATCCTTCTATCCCTCCATTCCTCCAGCTCTCCCTCTTTCCCTTTGCCCTGTCAGCGCAGGCCGACCTCCCTCTCAGGGCTTTTCCCGTCTAGCTGCACTGCCCGCTTTCCTTGCCTAATCCCCACAGCTCCACAGCTCTGTCCCCAAACCGGGCCATGCTGCGACGACAGCAGTTTATTGGCCTGCGGAAGCCACATAACCGTCTTCTGTGCATTAGCAGGAGAAATCAGTGGTGGCGTCCAGTCATGTTCTGGAGAGTTTGTACTGTTAGCAACTGAGAGCTGTTAACGAGAACTCAAAACAGTCATCAGATAGTTCTACAGAAGTAAGTTCTGGTGTTTTGGTGACATATCAGGACTGATTCCTTTCTTTCAAAATCTGATTCCACATCATGAGAGGCATTTATCCGGCACTCAAATGAAAACTTGTCATGAGCACACCACAGCACAGCACACAGTGCACCACAGTGAAATGTGGCCTCTGCATTTGACCCATCTGTGAAGGAGCAGTGGGCAGCTGATGGGCAGCACCTGGGGAACAGTGTTTGGGGACGGTACCTAGCTCATGAGTACCTCAGTGGTACCTTTGCCGTGCAGTTCCTGCTCCTGCTGTAGTGTTGTTGGTAGATGGTTGATTTCATTGCACTGTACGGTTTGGCTCTGTGCTGAATGCTTTGCCACTGGGGCTGAGTTTTCATTGTGTGCTGCTGTGGGTTATTGTGCAGGGGGAGTTGCTGGATGTGTCGGCCACTGAGAAAAAAAAACTCTGTACCAATGCGCCACCTAGTGGTCACCATTTCAACCCCAACGGCAGAGGCAGTGGAAGTGACAGGAAGAGTGGTCACTGTCCCTCTCACCTCTCATACACACACAGGTGTGCACAAACTTGCTTTCACATGTGCATACACCACTTTCTCTCTCCCCCTCTGTTTCTAACTTGCACTGTTTTTCCAGAACAACAGGCATGATCTGAAGGCGTAACACAATCACGCCACAGACACCGGAGCCGTCGCTGCTGAATCCCTCTGTCCCGCTCTCACAAGTCCCTCAGCCGCTACAATTAAGAGGAGGAAACTCTGAGAACGAGCCTCAATGTGCCCTTGAATACAATCCCTGTCAACACAGATCCATCTGTGACATTGGCTTGCAGTTACAGTCATCTCCATCAAAGCCCAGCTCACAGACGGCTGACAGTGATGAGCTCCTGTCACTGCACATAAAGGTGATGCTCTGTGAGCCCCCTGTCACACACACACACACACACACACACACGCACATGCACACCCATACCCTACGGCCCCAGTCCAGTCTATTTATTTTTATCACTACAATGAAAATTAGCATTACACTCACAACACACATGCGTGCACACACATGGATACACACACTTTCTTCCAAGGACATAGGGATAGATGAGATTGACAGTGTCACCGTCCTAATCTAGATTAGTTGTGTTAGACTCAGGCCTGTTGCGGAGGGATTGAGGAGTGGTTTTAGTAAAACTGTGTACTCATATTTCTTATTGTTAAAAGAAATATGAGGCATCTTCACAGGTATATATAGAATTTATTGAGTTGTAATTTATATTCTATTCAAACTAAGTTGATAAATATAATCTAGTTGTAGCTGAGTATATTAGGTCTTGCTTTTATTAAAAGCGGCGGCAAGACAGCAGTAGCATTAGAGGCAGTATTGAAAGTATTCGCAGGCGTGTGTAAAAGTGTCCAACATTTGCACATGGAGTTATTGGAGTGTAATTTTTGTAATTTCTCACTTTACCATAAGCCACACTGAATCGTGCGACAGATCTGGTCAATTTCTACATCTAACAAAATGTAAAATTAGAAATATGGCTAAATGTGTTGACCAGAGGAATAGACAAAGGATCAAACAAAGATCACTTTGCAACCCACATAAAAGCTATTCATTCATTCGCAAAATTCATTCATTCATTCATTTATTCATTTGTTGTCAGGCCTAGAATTAATGTGATCCTTTTCATGCATGATGTCCCTTGACTGGACAAGTATTCAAATCTTTCAACTAATAATTTAGGACTCATAATGGCAATAGTGTTCATAGTTGTTGGAATAAATGTAAAGAGAACTGCTCTAATATTCTGCTTAATTGAATGATTTTATTCATTTTTATTTACTCGCAGAATGCTCAGTAAAATGAATGGAAACAGAGACAAACAATCAGAAAGCATGAATGATATCACAATGAATCAGAACAACAAACTGGAGCTTAACATCCACATGGCTGTATGTGCACGTGTGTGTCATGGGGGTGCATGCGTGTGTGTGCACTCGTTTGGGAAGACTCTTCCAGAAGAACAGGTTTTGGAAGCGGACTCTTGTGAAGCGTTGCTGACAACGGCATTGAACAGAACTGAGACAGATGTTGATCATACACTGTATGAGCAGCACACACACACACAGTTGCTGAATGTTGAGTGTCACACAGTCAAACTGGCAGCCTTGCCTGATAGTCAAATTTATTGGCCTCATTGCTCTCGCACACGTTGAGCTTTTATTTCCAGCTCTCTGATGGGAACCTTTTTCACGTCAGTGAAATTCACCACAGTCATGAAGCCCGAGCCTCAGAAACATGACCATCTGATAAATCTGTCCAAACTCATCCACGCTGCACTCTAACAACACAATATAGCTGTGGTCTCACCAGGGACTGAACATAGTGAAAATCAAGATAAAAAACACATGCCCAACGTAGCTAAGAGAAGCAGTTCAGTTCAACTCAACCCCAGTCCTCAGGACCAAGCTTAGTTAGATTTAGACTAAGCACTTGTTATGGGCATATGCTTTAATCCAATTTCATCACCAGATGATGAGTTTAAATGTAAAGCTGTGAACAAGTCCATTAGAGTTTAAGGGAATTTACAAGACTTTTAGGCCTCATTCACACGGACGTCTGAACCGACTGTACGGCAACCATTTTTCTGCTCATTGGAGCAAATCAAAATGTCCACACGGGCGTTCAGCACCGGCGTTCGGCCAGCTGCGCGTTCGAGTGGCGTCAAATAAACGCTGCATGCAACGTTTTTTTGGCGTCAAAATCCCAACGAACGCGAGGAAAACGACGCTATTGCGAACGCCAGTGAAACGCCAATTGAACGCAGCTACAAAATGCAGCAAAAACGCGTATGTCGAATGTCATTTCGAACGTCTGTGTGGACGAGGCCTTAGACTCATGCTACAAAGTGATATGGACTAAAAGTTCAAATGCGGGTAGCAAGATAAAAAGCCTCAGAGCCTTGAGTCGAAGACAGCTGGACGTTTATTAGGTTCTTGAAGAGTTCACTTCTCACCTCAAAGGCTTCTTCAGTTCTGTGGAAGAACCTAGTCTTCAAGAAGTCCAGTAGCCTTTGACTCAAAGCATTTAAGACGTGCTGGATGACTGAGAACCTACACAGACAAAAATACTTTTCATGCTGATTTATGCTAACAGTTCCTGTAAAATTTCCTTTATTGTTACCAACATTACTGCTTTTGCAAAAAGAGACTGTTCAAGTGAAGGTGAAAGTGAGTGATTATTTTTCAATGTGAACACACCACAGCACAGCACACAGTGCAACAAAATGTGACCTCTGCATTTCCTTGCTTGTGAGTACCTCTGTGGACCTTTACCAGTCCAGGATTTGAACTGGTGACCCTCAGATCATGGGGTGAACGCCCTAACCGTTATGTGAGTGTGTGAGTGATTTGTCATTGTCATTGCCTAATAAAAACAAATTGCAATTGCATTTTTATAAAACATGATTGTTTAAGTGAAGTGAGTGATTATTTGTCATCATGAACACATCGCACAGCACATGAAAACCACCCTCTGTATTTAACCCATTTGTGTAGGGGCAGTGGGCAACAGACATGGGCAGTAACAATGCTACTTTCATCACCGGTAACTCAGTGGCATTGTAGTATTTCTGATGGACAGATAGATGGATGGCCTCAGAATAGATCTTAATATAAAGTGTGTAAAGTCATTAATGAAGATAAATTAATTAACTGCAGAAGTGTAGTTAAAATGCACAGAACCGACACTAAAATCCACAGAACTGACACTAAAAAGGATTAAAGATTTCGACCGGTGAAGACTGTAATGACTGCTTGCTTGCACAATGGTGGGGAAGAGGGTGGCATGGAGGGGGAGGTTGGAAAAACGGCAGTTAAAATAACCCAGAAAACCGAAGCAAATAAACTTTCACGTCATAAGTAACTGCAGCACCAAGCAGCAATCATGTTCTTGTAACCCAAAACCATATGGGGATCGGCGTGGCCCTGTTATGACTGTCAGTGTTTCCATCTGTAAATATATGGGCCTTCTGCTTTTTTAAACACGTGAATCAGGAGGTGTGTGTTTTTTTGTGTTTTTCGGAGCTTAGCACAACCTGTTTTTTTCCCTTCTCTTCCTTTTCCAGTCTGTCTCCCCGCACCCCCGCACCCCCCCCCCAACCCCCCCCTTCTCCCATGCAGAGTCTTTTATTTGATTTGCGGTAAAAGTCATCCTGCTGAAATTACATCCATGTGCAGTTGCAGCAGGCTCCGCTCCCCTGGCTTGGAGCTCTGCCCGCTGCAGTGACACAACAACTACGAAAACACAGCCAACAAACAAATAGACAAACTATTACAAGCACTTCCCCTCCCATGATTACTAATGGCCCTCACCTCATTTTTTCATTTTATTTTTTTTTTGCCAGTGAACAGCAGCGGTCAGAAACACTTCTAGTGCCGGCATGAGAATGCAGATAATGATGGTTGGTGGGGTAAAAGGTAGGATCAAATGTTGAAATTTTTTTCACTCTCTCTTTCATTTTGTTTTCTCTGTCTCCTCACTTCCTTGTGATGGCATATGTAGCCTACGGACACGAGTGGCTCTGTTTTCACATCTTTGGAAAGAAGCAGGGATTAACAAGTTAAAAGGTTACATCATAAGTCAACATTTGCTTTTCACCTCACCTCAGTCATCACACACTGTAATTATCTCACAATCACTTTGACCTCTGGCACTGCACGTCTTTCCTTTCCATTCAAATGAGAGAAAGTTTCTCTTTCTGTGGTTTCACCAGTAATGATATGTGCTTTGTTGAATTTCATCTGGTGGTACAATGGGACAAACCTTTTATCTGAGGCCTGTGTATAAGCAACAGAACAAACTCTTTAAAATAATCAACATGTTTGGAATTAACCAAGATATTTATCACAACATGCTTCATATGATTTACATTTAAGGCACAGAGCACACACTCTTATCCAGAGAGCCTTCCATTTCCTAATTTCAGGGACAGTCTCCTTGGAGTAACTTGGAGTTAAGGGTCTTCCTCAAGAACCTAATGATGGTAGTGCTGGAGGTAGCATTCGAACCCATGACCTCTTGGTCATGTTGCCTAGACCACCATATGATAAACCTAGAAAAACCTAAGGCAGGCTTTTTGTCCTGTATTCATATGCTTGATTTGGCTGGAAAGTTTAATTGATTTTCTTGCTTTCTAAACTGTGTTGGTTCTCTTTCTGAAGATTTGCTGAACTATTCTTTAAAAGTGACAAAACAAAAATGTTATGTGTAACTGTGCAGAGCCTTTGTGCGGCCTGCCAGTCTCCCAAATTAATTTCACTTGGACAGAACGAGCAGTTGCCTCAGGATGGCGGAGGAGCAACTGCAGCGTTCTGCAGCGAAACTCTGGCCGCGTGCCTTTGGCCCGGCCGGTGGTGTGACGACAGTAGCGCTTTCGCTCCGTCTCGAGCCCCTCACCAGCTGTCCCACCTCCTCACTGGGGCCGAGGGTCGACCCTGCTCCAGGCCAACGGGGTGAGAGGTACGACTCCTCCAGGAGAACGAGGAGGAGGAGCCTCGTCCCGGGGCAGCTGCTCTTGCTCCGCTCCGGAGCTCCTGACCCACTTCCGGCCGCCTCGTCCTCCTTCTTAAAACGCAGAGGAGCCACTTCTACAAGCCTCCTCCCTCTTTCCTTACCTCAGCCCCCCCTAAACTGCAGTCTCTCCCCGTTAAGATTGATGGTGTGGTCCCGGCCCTGGCGGGCAGGCCGCTATGACAGACTGGCTTGAAAAGAATGGAGGGGTCTCAAAAGTCAGGCCGGGTGGCTTGGGAGAGGAGCTGCTTAACTCAGAAGGCCCCGGAGCCCAGGCAAGCGTGTGTGTGTGTGTGTGTGGTGATCCTGTCAGTTCCCTCAGTGAAGAAAGCTCCTCTCTCTCATAACTCAGCTTCTCTTAGCCCAAGCTCCTGAACTCTCCCTGCCCTCAGGGCCCTGCGAGGATTCTCCAGGTCCAGAAAGCACACAGGGGCTGCCGGTTTGAGACGAGTTCACCGTGTCAAAAAGAAAAAAAAGGAGCCGTGTTACGACTCGAACGCTTGTTGTTTGTGCTTATCAGCAGAGCTGTCATGAGTATTTGATGTTTTATTTGTGCAAAGGCCTTGGGCGAGCGCTCACAAAGTTCCAGATGGATTCGACGTGAAAACCCTCCTCGCCTACGATCACCCGATTAAGAAGACTGCCGCTTAATTAATACTTCAGCGTTCAACATTGTTTGGAATCTGCGCGTCTCGTGCAAAACAAGATAAACACCTGTGGCGCCGAGCTAAGTCCCATGTTCGCTTTGCCTGTTATGGACAAAACGTGGGCAGTTTTGATGCAGAAGGTTTTGCTTTGCACTGCAGGTAGATCAATTTCAGGGTTCTTCAAGTTCTTCAAGCCCAAATGCAGCCATTTATCCTGCTATTTCATCTTTAAAAGTGAAAGTGAGTGATTATTTGTCATTGGGAACATGCTACAGCACAGCACACAGTGCACCACAATGAAATGCGACCTCTGCATTTGACTCATCCGTGAAGGAGCAGTGGGCAGCTGACATGAGCAGTGCCAGGGGAGCAGTGCTTGGGGACGGTACCTTGCTCATAAGTACCTCAGTGGGACCTTTGCTAGTCCGGGATTTGGACTGGTGACCTTCCGATCACAGGGCGAATTCCCTAAATCTTTGCACTGGATTTCTAGTTATTGGGGTCTTCTAGGTCTGTACAACTAAGGAAAAAACATTGTAGTTTACTAGATATTTGCTAGAAGGAATTTTCACCAAATTACCTTCATAGGTGTAAATCGTTCTAGAAAGATTGGGTGATGCATCTACATATAATAATAGTAATGAAAAGGCTGAAACATGAAGTGTGACAATGAAGCTACACAATTACTTTCAATGTACCATACAAAATCAGATATGAGATGTGACCTCAAATTTTATTTTTGAGGGAAGAATTGGGCAGCGATAACACTGTATGCAATCATACTCTTCTACTAATCCTGGTCTAACAGTCCTTTTTGGTATCAAGCACCAAAGAGGTTGACATTCATTCATTCATTATCTGAACTGCTTAATCCCAACTGTGGTCACAGTGGGGGCCGGAGCCTATCCCAGGAATTACGGCCCCAGGGGGGGACCAACCCTGGGCAGACGCCAACACACCACAGGGCAAACGCACGGACTATCATACTCTCAGTCACACCTTACAGTGGCCAAGTTAGAGTCGTCAATCAACCTATAGTGTGGGAGGAAACCAGAGTGCCCGGCAGAAACCCACGCAAACATGAGGAGAGCATGCAAACTTCACACAGAAAGGCCCTAAGGCCAACCTGGGGTCGAACCCAGGACCTTCTCGCTGTGAGATGGCAGCACTAACCACTGTGCCGCCCCAGACTGAACTGTAGGCTTGATTTCACAGTCATGTGACCTGTTTAAGTTTCCTAACAGTGAAAGATTTCCCTGTTCTTACATTGCTTCTCTTTAAACTATACATTTCAACAGATTTTACTTCATTTCACTCCAAAAGGAACACTCTGTCCTAATACAATGGGTGAAGGCTAATGGTATCAGCTAATTGGTGTATCTACTGACTGATCACATGGTGCTTTTATTCACTGTTAGCCACAATAGCTTCTTTGTGTATGGTTCCCAAAAACACTGTGAGTGTGTGTGTGTGTGTGTTGGGCAAATCTGATAGCAGTATTAAAGCAGCTAATGGTGGATGTGTCAGACTAGTGAGTGATGGGCCTGAAGGCTTCAGGTTAATGATGCTACTCTTAGACATGTAAAAACCCAGCGTGCACAAGACACAAGTGCACATGTGTGGTGTGTGTGTTGTGAGTGTGTTGTTGTGTGTGAAAGAGAGAGAGGCTTCAGGAAATGACAGGTATGGAATGTTGCCGTGACACACAAAGCCAAAGGTGAACACAAAGCCAGAGTCCAGACCCCAAACAGATAAAGAGAGAGGAATTTAAAGTGGCGTTAATGTGGGATACATAATTGATATCACCAGACACACACCACCTTCATGCTCAAACACACACAGTAAAAATCAAATCAATGAACCAGTACATTGATTGTGACATTGATAACGATTCTACATAATGTAAAAATAGAAAACCATAATCACTTTTATAAAACATAATGCTTTTATAAAATGTGAGGTTTGGTTTGTTGCACTTATCATATTTTTGTACTTTCTTTGCTCTCCTCTGAAGTCATGATACAGTATAGTGATGTGAGGTTGGCCGGGTAAGACTCCACAACGCCCATGTGCTGAGGAGAGCTTTAGGTCTCTGCAGCAACGCTGATCTGGGGCCAGTTGGCCTCATTACTCCAGTGATGTGGGGCTGAGGACGCAGCTTCCCCTCTGTCTCTCTCCACCACTCACTCACCCTCTCTCTCCTTCCTCTCCCTGTCCGTCTCTCCACATCCGTCCCTCCCTCTTTCCCTGCAGCAGCTGTGTTTTTTTGGCTCCAGCTGCAAGGTGTATGTATGTGCGTGAGAGAGAGAGAGAGAGAGAGAGAGATCAGCTTGATTGGCTAAAGTCCTGTGTGCACTAGTGTGTGTATATGCTGGGTTGTTCTTGTCTCTGCTTTTACTGTTTTTCTCTGTGCATGTATGCATGTGTGTATGTGTGTGTGCATGTGGGTGGGTGGGGGGGGTGGTTGTTTGTTGGTGTGCATTTGTGTGTTGGGACCCTCCCTTCCTCGACCAGGCTGAGGAGCTGTAACAGTGCCCGGCAATTACTGAGCTGGCACAGACCTGTCTGTTTACTCACACACCGATTCCTACTGGACTTTATTAAAACACCATCTGCTGTCAGCTACCACACACACAAATACATGCATGCGCACACACATGCACACAGCGAATTCTCTTTGAGAGAAGGAGAGAATCTTTCTTTTAACAAGTGGATCACATCAGAACCTGCTCTGTGTGATAACAAAAGTGCTGTAAGCAGGCGAGAGACTCACACACCGCCTGGTCAGCGCCACCAGCACCTACACCAGCACCAGAGCACGGCCACAGTCTGCCCTCTGCATTCGGAGGTGATGAAGTATCAACACATACTCATTACAGCTTCATTTGTCTCCTTTTTGCCTCTGTGCAGTCAGCAAGACACACTCCCTCTCTCTCTCCTTCTCTCTTTCTCTCGCACACACAGAACAGTTGGTCCTGGGGTTTATGGGAGCAATAGCAAGACTTGGTAGGTCGCCTGACTTGATCGTACACACACGCAGTTAGTGTAGAGTCATGCGGTGTGGCCCAGGTGCTGGCTGAGTGTGGCCCAGCTCCTTTAATGACTGTCTGATGGTAATTTCATTAGCTGTAATTTGCTGAGGGAGATGTCATTTAGGATAAGCCACTCGATTGATTGGAAAGCGACTGGAAGGGGTGGGCTGGGCAGGTACATTAGATGTCGATTTGGATCAGACTTTTTGTGTGTGTATGTGTGTGTGAGAGTTTAGCAAGAGCGGTTGGTGTTGTAGGTGAGAAGAATATACAGCATCATCCCAACTGCCCACACAAATGTAAACACTAAGCACTAAGAACACATTACACACATGGACATAGGTCATCTTTACAGCAACACAGCTTTCAAAACTTTGACTTTCATGCCAATTTCTCGAACAAGCCATAAATGAGCTGCGCGACAATCCTGAGATGCCTGATTTAATTTGCCACAGCATCCCAGCACGCCGGGCTAGCGCCTTCCTTTCGTTTTTCGCTGTTCTACTAGATAGTCTCTGTGTGCAGTCTGAACAAATGAATAAGTTATTTCGTTTTCTAATTCCCCTTATGCACATGTGTAATCATCTCAACCGCATTACCATAATCACATGCTGACTTGTTAACAGGCGCGGCCTTCGCCGGCCGTCTGTCCAAGGGAAGCAAATTGGCCTGCTTTCTTCCTTATTTCTCTGCCTCCTGCACGTTCTGGTGACGGAGAAGTCGCTGGAGCAGAAGGCTTAAAGTGCGGCTGCTTCCGCTGACCGCATCCGCATGTGAATTCGTCCGAACTGGGCTCTGCTCCACTATAATTGGCTTCATATGTTACAGCACAACTGGGCAGAGACTGGCGGAGGCAGCAGCGACGGAGGGCAGAAAGACAGGAGGCCTCATTCTTTTTGACATACCTGAATCAGACATGTGTGCTAAAGATAGGGGAAATTTGGGGTTAGTGAGCGGAGGAGGCGTTCAGGAGCAGGGGGTTGTCGTAGGGTAGGAGGAGATTGTTACAGTGGCTGAACAGATAATGAGAGACAATAAAGCAGACATCTGAGGATGTGTTAACTGCTCCAGAAGGCAGATGAGGTGACTGAAGGAAGAAAGAGGAGCTTCTCTAAGAATCTGCATGTGTTGGACTGCAGTGACACAAGTCCAGCTGGTCCATGTTCCATGATGGTATGGGTCATGCCTTGAGAACTCATCGTTCCGTTAACAGCTCGGCATGGATGGTCATCCTTCAGCACCAGGATCAGTGAGAAAAGACTGAGAGTGTAAAGCAATATTAAGTACTATTCAGACAGGATTCGTTTCACATGAGTACATTGGGTAAAGTTATTTTACCACAAATTGACTGTAATATTAACAGCCAATTCGAACAGGATAAGAAATCTCAGTAAAATTCCCAGAAGTGGGAGGGGTTCTCCGATTTATGCACTGTCATCATGTGCATGTTGTGTTGCTTACATAATAGGCACTTAGCTGAAGCAAGAAGTAAGTTTGTGCTTCTCACAAGTGCTTTTCACCTTTTTCTTCAGAATCATGTTTGTTTTGCACAGATTCCTCCATGCCTCCACACCTCCATGCTTGAAAAACCTCGAGAGGGTGACAGAATGTTTAAATGCACATTCACAGAGGGGCTATCCGGACGGGATTAGTATTACCCGAGGTTAATTTCCGGACTTTTTTACAGAAGGTAAAAATCCCTGATATCTTTACTGACATTGTCCGTTGTGATTAAGGACATGGCACTAAAATCACTGAGAAGCTCTGGTAATAATTCCTTTAACCCCACATCTTCTACTTTAGACAGCCTAATGACCTTGCATACCTTGCACCACTCCAGCAATGCTTTTAATACATCAATCAATGTACAACAGCATTTAAAAGCATCAAAATCATTTAAGGAATTTCTTATTCAAACCACAGCACAAAAGGTTGGTCTCCAATCCAACACTGCATGTAGCAATAATGACAGACTGCATCATGGGATCAAGCTGCAATACACACATACCCAGAAAACACACAAAAAACAAGACATACCTACAGGATACCTTCAACACAGTTGTGTACATCTCATTTTAAACTGTACATTCAAAACTATTTTAAGCATACAAACTGGGTTCCGGCTTTCCGCAAGTTCTTCCTGCTGATTCGTGGACTTGTTTTGTGGTCAAACAGCTCCTCTAATTGGTGCCTTCACACATATCCATCTGATGCGTACAGATGTGTGTGTGTGTGTGTGTGTGCAGATTTAATGGGGGCTAACTAACACACACACAGTTCCCAGCGCTGGGCTTTCCAAAGCATGCGCCGCGGCCCGCTGCAGGACCTGACTCCTCCTACTTCCTGTTTTCCTTGCTACACTTCCTGAATGACTTCATTAAACATTGAGGTAGAGCTGCAAAAGCTGATGCAAAAATCTAGTTAATACATACCAGAGAGATTACTGCATCATTAAAGCTAAAAAGGTTTATGAGTATAAAGAGAATATGAATGAACACTCAGACGAGAGTTTGTTCATTCATGGGTTAAATTACGGCAGCCCTTACGAGTAAATAATGAAGGTCGCACTCATTTCTTTACGGCAGTGGGTTTTTTTTTTCCAGAAACAAAGAGAGAGGGAGGGAGAGATTAAGGCACCATCTCTCTTCTCGGCCGGGGCTGTTGGTGCTGTCAGCATGTCTCTATCGGTCCTTTGACGGAGTGGGCAGCTGAGGACGTGGTTTTATGGTGTGTGACATGTTCCAGCGCCAGGGCAGCCCCTCCCTCGCGCTCGCCCCCCGCGGGCCGCTTTTGTCCAGGCTAAATGGGGTTGGATGCACCCCTTTAACTTCGATTTCCATTTGCCATTGTCCCACGCGGATGGGGAGGCTAACTCCATCTGGGCCCGCCTCGCATGGTGCCTCGCTTTCAAAAGGCATATGCTCTCTGTGCAGAGGAGCTCCACACCCGCTGAAGAATGGGCTACCGGAATAATGATATACACAAGGAGGGAGGCCAGGGAGGGAGAGAGCAATATCGCTCCATTCACGGCCTCATTGTGTGGGTCTTACTTACATGTGATGGGTTGTTTTATGTATGGGCAGGAGTGCAGAAGTGCTTAGACAAAAGCCCCCGCTGCCACGCCGGGGTTTTAAACCGCATTCAGAGCGCTCACCTCCTGAACTGTGTAAACTCGCGTGTGTATTTTACATTTAAGGCGCGCAGCTCGTCTCCCCCCACCATGCAAGAATCAGACCGAGCGAAACGCGCAGCCGGAGCATCTTCGAACGCAGGGTCACGCCTGCGGAACTGAAACGTTTTTGTGTGGCATCCTGAATTTTTCAGTGTGTTGCAGTGTGTTAAAATTTGAACATTATAAAAAAAAAAGTCAAATTCATCTTTACCATTTACTTACATTCTTAAACCATCCACCTCCTCAGACTTGAAACCCTTAAAAACCATGAACATGGAGCATCTGACGCTTGGAGATTTGACACATGGGTCCAGACCTGTCTTTAGATCACTTTCCGCTCCTCCTTTTGACACCCACACTCGTTTCTCTTTTTCTCTCTCCTCCCTTAAGTCGATTCGTTTGAAAGCAGTGGAGCAGCCCGTTTTGATGAAGGGTCGCTCAGCCTCCTCCCGCCCCCCCCGCGGCTCCGGGCCACATCCCTCCTCGGCGGGGGTGGCTCAGACCCCGGCGGACGGCATTGGGCTGGCCGGCTGCGCGTTTGCGAGGGTATTTAGAAGGCCTGAAAGGAGGCGCGTCGGATCGAATGGGAGCAAACAGGAGGAGGTCTCTGGGGAGGAGCAGAGGCCTGCTCCGTTTTATAGACTCCCCTGAAAGAAAGTGATTACACATCATTATCCAATTGAATTTGATTGATGGAGAGGGGTCAGAGCAATATAGCTCATAACTGCGGCACGAAGGGCTGGGGCGGGCGGGGAGAGAGGAGAAGATGGGACAATGGCTGGATTGTCACCCTGGGAGAAAAGGGGAGGGTGGTGGGGGAGCACTCCAGTCTGCTCGGATGAAAGATGTGGGGTTTCCCTATCAGCAGAGGTTCAAGTGGTACAACAAGTGCTGTTAGTGGGGGGGGGGGACGAGGGACCCCCAACTGCCCCTGCTGTTAGCATGGCCTGAAATTAGCCCTGAGAGATAAGAGATAGCACTGTGTGTTTGTCTGTGTGTGCGTGTGTAGATTGGCAGAGTAAAAGATCTGCATCCTTGCGAAGGAGTGTGTATGACTAAGCTAGCTGTAACAGGATGTTTTGGATTAAACGGGTGAGAATTTGCACAGCGGCTAATTAGGCCAGATAGTCAAAATTAACATCAGCAGAGAAGATTTTCTTAACTTGTGTTATTGTGCTGAAGTTAATATTAATCTAAACACACATAAAGGAAAGAAATAAACAAAATGTTAAATACGATCACATTTTTATTATTGCATAAAACTGCTAAAACGCTTCTGAAACAAATTATATTTGATTCCGTGTACTGTATTGACCGTAGAATCAGCATTATTTATATTGAACGCTTACTTATATTTTAATATCATAATGTTGTTAAAATGTTTTTTATACTAAAATTATTCATCAATATTTTACATTTTTAGATATAAAAATATTTTGTGGTTTTGATTTGTAACCAAATTCCATATATAGGTTATACAAATGTGAATTTACATTATCCGAAAAATAATTAGCAAAATTGAATGAAAAAAGTGATTATAAATATGTCAAATACAGACATCATGACAGTTTTTATACTGAATAACACTTTGAAAGGATAATGTACATTGTGTATGTTTTTAATGAATTTACTACATATGTTGAGTATTTATTTAAAAGTATTAATCATCCACTTGCGTAAAACATTTTTAATGTAATGCTTAAAATATTGAATATTTTGATATTCACTGCCCCGTATTTATATTTAGCCTTTCCGTGTTGAGAGCATTCACAAGTTAAAGACACCCTCAGGAAGGGTTAAACTCAGTTCCTCTCTCTCTAAATCCCAAGACTCCCCCACTCCCATCACCATTACCCCACCAGGGTAATTAGCAGTGTGCAAAACCACCAACCACATCAAAGCTGCTTGAACAGACTGTAAACCTACACAGGGGTCACTGTTACAGAGCAACACTGAAAATACACACAAGGCACGGTCACGGACAGATGTCTCTCTTCATTTTCAGACAGGAAGCAGGAATCACGCTGGCCGCAGTTGGACCACAACATTTTGACAGTTTGATCTTCTCACAAAGTCAGCTTAAAATATGCCAGTGTTCCCGCTACCAACAGAGGCAAAACTCGTCAATATTCCGCCCTCTGTCATCCATCTGGGTGCTGGCTGTCAATAATAAGTGCTATTCATGTGGGCTGGAAAGAAAAAAAGTGTGAGGCAGCAGATCTGTCTTGTGACCAGCAGTGGCCTGGTTTGTAAGACTTGTGCTTAAAAAACAACAACAAATGAAATGTTGCTGGAGACAAGCATTCTTTCAAAGAAATCGGAATGTGCTCACTGTGAGCATATTTTTATACTTTGTGCCACTCAGAAAGTAGCTTTAATATTGTTTCACAGCACAGGTCGCAGAGGCAGTCTGACTTAACACTTAAGAGATATTGGCAAAACTGCTCACAGAGAGAAAAGGCGGGCCTTTATAACAGCGTGCGTCAGTATTCCCTCCGAGGGCACGATAAGCAAACGGTGCAGCGGAAGTGCGTGAGACGCGATGTGTAACGAAGGCATTCTGAACCAACACAGGAGGCCGCCGACAGCGAGGCGCTTTTCCGACCTCTGCACTGGTCTGGAAGGAAATAAGGGTCTTGTATACTGAGATGAGAGCAATCACATGCGTCTAGACCCCTCCCCATACACACAAACACACACACACTCCGCCATGCCTGTGTCATCCTAAAAGAATCTCCCTAATGAATGAGAAGCCTATTAAAAACCCCAGCGGATCCCAGAGCTTTCATCACACTTCCTGTCTCCCCCAGACTGACGCTGAGCAGACCGACCCGGCTCCGGACCCCTCCGTCTGGGACGGGAGATCCATGGGAACATCTTGCCCACCTTTCCCTTGACTCAATCCGGGATTTGTCCCACATAGGCGAATGTCTGCCCTTAAACTAGAGCTGAAACACAAATTGCTCGTACGCTTGATTTCGCCTTTTTGCAAGTGCTATCCATTAGCCAGAGTTTTCAAATATCTTTGCATTTCAGGATTCGGCCAAGCATCCTTGTGTTGAAAGTGGTCACCAAAATCAAGTGCTGGAATTTGTAGTGAGCTAGAGTACAAGCAGAACAACAACAACTGATAAGTACACGAGAGGGGTGGAAAAAAACGCTCACTCGGGGATTGCTCTGACAAAACGAGGTCTTAAAAGCAGTTTGTGGCAAGCTCTTCTGATTTCCTCTTCGTCACAGTTAGCGGGATAATTGGAAATGGAGGGGTATTAGCTCCGATGGGATTAGCGCGGGGAATTAAATATGTTAATCCCCCCCAAAAAGGTAAATAGCCTTCGCAATACAATAACCAATTTCCAGAATCTCCCCCAAGGACATGCTTGTCTTTGAAGCAACACGGTCTCGAGTGTTCCAGAAAGTTCCCAAGGTCATCCCCACGGTGCAGACAGCCGCGCTGCCCCTCGGCCGACTTCTAACCTGTTCTTCAAAATGCCTCCGTTCCGCACATCATTACTCTCCCTCCCTCCGGAGAATGCTTACTGCCATGTGTTCATCTGCCACCTAATTATATCACCCAGCTGAATGTCATGGAAACGGAACTTTGGAATACATCGCCACAGCGACATGACAGCGCGTCAGTCGCGTGGATGTCTGTGTGTGAGTGTGTGTATACCCACACACTCACATGATTGCGTGTTTTAGATCGCTGCTAGCACAAAAAATTACTCCACAATGTCAAGAGAATATTATACATAATGTAAGGTTCGTTCTCAAACAAATTTTTTGCCTGTGGAGAACTTTGCCGCGACAGTGTCGTCTGATTTTTTTTTTTTCAAGCCTTCCATATTTCAGAAATTTGTTGTAATTAATGTGGATGAAACGCCATGTAAGTCAATAGCATAAAGCAACAATTGAGTGCATTACAGAGATCAAAGTACATTTTTATATGCAATTAGCTGGCTACAATTTTCACAGGGTCTGTAGCATTACAAAAAAAACATACCGTAGGACACTCTCCAGGCCTTTGAAGGAATCTTCTTTTTAAGTTGTGTGTCTGAAGATGAATGTCTGCAAAACAGAAACATTAAAAAGAGAAGTCAATCAGGGGAAAACGTAGACCGTAAAAACCGCAGTCAACTTCAATAAAGCGACTACGGCAGGCTTAACAATCTGCATAGAGCGCTGCGGGCTCGCGATACCACACAATCGTTCTATCTTCATCTTCTGCCATGGTGAACCTTGAAGAATCTCCTAAAGAGTCAGTCAAAAGGCAAAGAGCAAACTGTACTCAATAAACCACATCAACGAAATGGTAAACAAGCTGTATTTAAACAAAAAAAGAGATTAAATGTATTAGAAAAAACACTGTAGACTTAGCAGCAGGAGGAACATTTCCACTGGGCCACCACACACCACCGAGGTTGCTTTTCAGATAACGAATGAATGAACAACTCACTTAAGGAAAAATTTGCTTTAAAAGTATTAAATCCTAAAGTGAGCTGTTTTGACTCCAGAGTCTTTCTCAACCTCTATGGGACATTTGTAGCATGTCACCAACTTTTATTTAGCCGCTCAGAACTCTAAATGTTGACGGCGGGAAATGAGGGAAGCCGTTTCCAACAAGAAGTGAGGTTTAGTGGAGAGGCGCGAATATGGCTGTTCGGGGAGGATAAAGTCATTTCGGACTCGTTTTTTTATCTGTTTGTGCACATTCTTGCCGGAACTAGCAGCACTTTGACCCTAAGACATGGGAGAACTTGAGTTAAATGTTTCCTGTTCTAATAAACGTGTGTGTCAGCCACGTGAACAGGGCTAAAAACAAAGTGACCGAAATGCGTCTGTAAGCAGGACCGAGTTCATTACTCAACCACATCATCCCGTCTGCCCAAGCAAAGGTCATAATTAAAAGCAGCGCTGGACAGTGTAATGGGAGGCTGCCGGTGGTGTTGGGGTGTTTTACTGTAGTCTGGCACAGATAAGACCGAGTCGGGGGGAAAGTTCGGGGGGCAGTGCCACAGGCAGGAGAAGAAAGAAGCGCTAATTTTATTCATTTGCCTGTGCGGCCGCATAATTGTTTCTGTCAACCACTGCGGCATAACGGATTTCACACCCTAAAAACAGTTAGCACGGCTACATCCCCAACTGGCAAAGATACTTCAGGAGGCGATGGAGAAAGGTGATATCATTTATCACCTGCTTCATTATCCTCCTGTGTGGAAATTGGTTCACACTCTTAATTCTTACTCCACAGTCATTTTCCATACCAGATTCCAAATCCGATGAAATTGCCGTGCAGCATGAACACAGCCAGCATGCAGAAAACTGTGATTGTAGAGGTCAGAAGAAAACGCATGAACTCAAATAGAGTGAAGGTGAAGAAATTTTCAGCATCTGTCCCTTTAATGTAACATATGAACATATATGGTTTGTGCAATAATTTATTTTATTTACACCTTGAAGAAAAAATGCTGTAAAAGATTTAATGAATAATTGCTAATAATAATAATAATAATAATATACTTGTTTGCAATATATATAGTAATAAATATTGATTAGTTTTTGCAGGTGACTAAAATTAATGCATAAACACAGACAGTGTTTAAGAAATAATATATAGCAATAATTAGCTTTTTTTTTTTTATCAAGGTGTGAATTAAAGAGAGAGAAACACTCCTCTGCTTTGTGAATGTGTAATGGCACCTTGGCATGTAATGAGTCCTTGCCATTACTGATGGCAATAAGAAGTCTGCTAAACAGCTAGATATAAGCATTTTTTTCTGCAATATTCTCTAGGCAATGCCAAAAACATGTCTGTACCCAACAGACATCATAAACTTTTTAAGTGTGTTTGCATCAGCATTGGTGCTGAAACCCGAACGCAAGAAGAAGTAATACAGTCTGTAATTGAATTTTGCCTTAACGTGGCATCATTCAAATCCTGCAGATCTCAGCATTTTAAACAGTCACTGTCACAGTGCTGCGCTAGTGCAAATGTTGTTTTCTTTTTCCTTGTTTTGTGCCCAAAAGATTTAGCCTAGTTTATCATTTGGCTTACAGCTCAGTTTATAATTGCAGACGGAAACTAAATATTGCGAAAAGGCCAATACTCTGGGTTTTTACACTCTACTGTAAAGTAGCTTAAAGGGGAAATCTTAGTGCAGAACTTATGCTAAAAGCCACTCTCAGCTTTTATTAATCATTAGCCACATTAGCATGCTTAAAAGCATCAGTCTCATGAAGTTGTATTTGAATGTGAAGCTAAACCCGTTCAGAACATAAAGCCGAAAACCTACGCAGAACTTTGTGAACTATTCGTTCGGCTTTTCCATTTTCCCTCGGCTCTCCTTATCTTTAATGCACAATGGTGAGTATGTGCTTTTCCACTTAGCTGACTTGAGCGCGCCAGCCTCACTCCGCTAGCTTGACTGGGCTAATGTTCTGACAGAGGAGCTCTCTTTTCTTATACCTCTACTGAGGGCCCATAGACGCCTGTGCCAGAGATCACGGGCTGGGTCAGTCCATAGGCGCTGAAAAGCATGGACGGAGAGAGCGCTCTTTACACACACGCGCACAAAAAGAAAGAAAGGCAGACGAGGGAAAAGAAAGGGAAGAATCTGGCAAAGATTCCTGAAATAGCAGCTTTCAAAGAAGAGACGATGGGGAGAGAGAGAGAGAGAGAGAGAGAGAGGGAGGGCTGTGGGAGGGAGAGAGGAAGTCTGTATGTGTGTGTGTGTGTGTGTGTGCTAGAGGTGCTTGTCTCGTTAAATCTGCACTGTAAAGTGCTCTAGTCTGGGCTGCCGAAAGCCTTAATAGAAGAGGGGTTGGGGGAGAGAGGGAGAGGGAGAATGGGAGAGGGAGAGAGACAGAAAGAGAGAGAGAGAGAGAGAGAGAGAGAGAGAGAGAGAGAGAGAGAGAGAGACGGAAGATCACAGTTCCCATCAGAGAGTGGAATGAATGGTATGGAGCAGTAACCAGTCATGCATGCAGCCATTTCTCCCTTCAGTTCTATTCTTCCTTCTCTCTCTTTCTCTCCCTCCCTCTTCCCCCACCTCTCTCTGACTCCCTCTCTTCCTCTCTGGCCCTCTCGTGTGCGGGTTGAGGACACTTAGTCAGGCCAGTGGAGCTGAGAGGAAGCTCAGCATGAAATCAGCGAGGAACAGCTGAACCAGAAAGAGAGCGAACTGAGCATTACAGAGCACACTGCTGACTTATCCCCCCTTAAACACACACACACTCACACACAGGCATTTTGTGGGATGCAGGTGAATGGAGGGCCATTTTATTTGAGCCGAGTGAGGCCACTGATCAACAGAGAGAGCGGTGGGAAAAGTCCCTTCATGTGTAAGTGAGAGACCCAGTTATGGAGATTACATTTAAAACATGCCTGCAGCTACTGAGACTTTTCCAGGTATCGGCCCCTTACACTCTCTTCTGAGCATATTTGTGCCAGTTTCAGGTTAGCACATGTGTTAGAGAATCTGTATCCTGGACACTTTTAAGTCGTTTTTTGTCTGGTGTTTTGTTTTGGTGTTTTGTTTATGTGTGTATATATGGGATCGTAAAAAGACATCTTCAAAAAAAAGAGTAAGAGAATGGTTTAATTCCCCTGGGAATGTCTGTTGTGGAGTTCAGGTTTCACACTGCATCTAGAGTCATTCTGATTCAGCTCTCTCACTGAGATCTACATTCATTCTACATACATTCAGATCTACAGCATTCCAAAAAATATACAGTATGTTGCATCAAAAATAAATGTTAAAATGTACAATAAATTATATACAAATAAGGCATCTTAAAAGATTTGAGTACATATATGTGTACATTAAATAATAAATAGATATGCAGGTAGAACTATTCCTATGGCGAGAATTTACACTATTAATACTTGTAAAATTCACATTTATCAAATTAAATTACAATTACAATAATGCTATATGAGTCAAAATTCCCCTTTAAAGCTGAAACTAGGTTAAAAAGGCAGAATCCTTCTGTCTCACAACATATGGGCAGCTGTCAGTAACCTACATTACATTCAGATATGTTCTATTTGTTCTGCCTGAGAAAACTCTCTCTCTCTCTCTTAGTTTTTTTTAGTGTCATTTTAAAGAGTAGATAGTCCCCATTTTTTAAAAATTAAAGGTGTTAAAAAATGTAAATGTAATATTAAGCCTCACAAATGCAAAAAAAAGATGTAAGTTCTTGGATTATAATTTATGCTCATCAAATTAGTATTCGTTAAATAAATAAAAACAGAAAACCACTATAATCTCAAGCGTTCATTACCGCAGATGTGTAATTCTGGGCTGTCATACGCTGTAACAACTGTACCTAACAATTAAAACAAATGAATAAAGGGTTTAGTTTATGAGTGGAGTGGCTGTTAAAGGGTTAGAGTTTAATTTCGTTTTCTTTTAACAGCTTATTTGCTCTGCTTTTTGCTTACAGTTTTTTGTTTTACATCCAATTGTAACAGAGCCAGTTGCAGCTAGGTTTTGTCGTGTTTGTGAGAAACGCTAGCTGGCCAGTATTTAAAACCTTCATTTTGAGGTTCCGACCTCGTAGCGCAAAAACAAAGACAAAAAAAGGATGAACTCTTCAGACTCGGGATAAAGTGGTAAAAAGTAAGAGATCAGAACAGTGAGCCACTGCTTTAAGTCAGTCAGACTAATGAAGCATAAAAACAGCTCCTCCTGCCCTTAGCGCTGTGGGGTTCTTTCTGAGAGGCATGGTCGTATGACCTTCGCCTAAGGGCAGCCTTTTTTTTAAAAAAAAAAATGAAAATGGATAAATAAACAACAAGTAGAATTTATTGAGGTAAATACACATCTATGATCAGAAAAAATGTAATAGTGAGAAACATGCTGAAAACCATGCACCTGACCTCTAATGGAAATCATATGACATTTATGACAGGGAAGGTCTCAGCAAACCTTTGTGGCAGCACTAATCAGTTGTAATATTGTTTAGGGGGCTTCTATCCCACTTTGATTAAAACAAACAGAGGCCTAAGCCTGTCTGAGATGTGTTAAAGAGCGCGGCTGGGGCGTCCTCTGTACGCCGTCATTCTCTGTGAAATACTGCCATCTATTGGGTCTTTCAAATTAGCTAGATTCTCTCAATCACACATACACACACACACACACACACCCACACTTTTTGAACAGACCAAGAGGTCACTGGGGGTCAAACTAACATTCTAAGTGTAATTACTCCTGACACGAATGTACACAATGTTCAGAGCCTTTGCACAAGACAAATTTGTATAAAAACCTGCACAAATAGATTTACTTCACACTAAAGCAACGCTGTTATACTGTCACACTAACACTCACAAAGTTTTAGATCTGAAATAAACACCACAAGAAACACTAACAAAATCTGTATAAATATGGGATATATTAGTATTAAACATGTACAGTATATGGATTAGGATTTGGGGTTTTGTTGTGATATCTTAAAACACTAAACAGACTTAAAGTGAAGCATGTAAAAAAAAATCTACACTTTAGGAAAAGACATGATACCCTCCCCTATACCTCTGTGTTCATTTTTTGCTATTATTGAGATTTGATTCTGCGATTTTGGGCATCACTGCAGGAAAACTCGCTTATGTCTCTGTGTAATAAAATCGGCATAATCTTTCATTTGATTTCTTCAGCGAGGGAACAGCCGAGCATTCAGGCCGCGAGCCGGACTACTGTTTGCATTTAAACCTCCATTTGCTCAATCCCCAGTGGATTCATTCGTTTCACAGAGGCCCAATTGCACTCCCCTCCAAAAAAACCCTTTTTTTCCTTAGCAATTAAACAGATTGTTCCTGTTTATGCTCCGTATCCCTAGGAAGAGGGTTACTCACAGGGGTCACACTTTTAATTAGCCACTATTTAAGACCAATAACAAACTGATTATTTGCTAAATGGCTCTTGCAAGCTGAGAGGTTTTGAGGAGGGTGGGGGGAAAAGAGGTATATTAAGGATTCATTCGCCCCCTTATCGCCAGTTAAATTGTCCCCAAACTGTGCTACAGCCATAACATAAATTAGCAAATTCTGGTTTGATTAAGGTTGCCATGGAGACCATGGGTGTCCCCACAGACTTGGGGGGACTGCATTTTCTCAGTGTGACGACAAAAAAGCTGGTGGAGATATTTCACGTCTGTTCCACTTCTGTGTGTGAGGGTATGTGTGTATGCTACACAGTATTGGGCAGAGCAGTCGCAACGGATGCAATGGTGCGTCTTCTGAATGTCATGAGTAAATAGTTTCATGAAGAATCAGGCAACCTGGAAACACCTGCAGATTAGGAAATGTTCATGTCTGTCCTCACTAAAACACTTAAGCTGGTGGAATACGAAGAAATCTGTGCTAGATGACAGAATCCATCAACAGATCTAATCTATTTAAGATTACAAAGTATAATGTTTATTTTTCTGCCTTCATGATGATTTCCAACCTTCCAGACGATGATTAGATTGCTGTACCTCATTATTTTTGAAAGCACTTTCCCTTTATATGTAAAGATAAGCTTTGAATGCTACTACAAAAAACTAATAAAGGAAAATTATAATTTCACCAGGCAAACAAATAAGCCCACATGAAGACACTAAGCTCTCTGTAATATGAACTAAGTGAATCAACAACAGGCTTTATCTAATTGGAAAGGGTTGTATCCTCTGTTCCCACCAGCTTAAGCTCTTCTTTTTTCATCCAATGTGTTTTTGATTGCACCTGCGTGACCCGGCCGAGCACCCGTCTGATCTGTGGCGTCTGGGGTCGGAGCAGAGAGCGGGAGGCTCTGATGGAATACAGACTCGTCTCCCTGCCACTTTGCCCCCGCGCATCTTCGCCGCGGTTCCTCCGAGCAGCCGCAGGAATGCAGGGGGAGGAGGGAGGTCTGGGCGTTGGAGCTTCTTCCTGTCCTCCTTTTGCTTTACATTCCGTCGTGCGCAGCCTTGTGTCACTTAAGGCAGAGAGCGTGTTGTATTGCCTATGTTCTGTTGTGCTTAACTGTCGTATAAATATGCCGCAAAGACCAGTCAATGAAAGAAAGAACATTTGAACAGTCATTTGAAAGAACGTTCGCATTGTTAGCAACACGGTTGAAGAGGATGTCTTAAGGTTTGTACCGTTGTGGCCAGAGCCTTATAGGCAGGGTTTTCATAGAAATGCAAGACATGCTGTCTATGTGTCTCGTTTTTCCCACTATAGAACTTTATATTTGGGCATGATGGCATTCCATATTAGAGTTGCAAGCGTTAACGCAAGTGTTTACATATCAAATAATGTAATTAAGGCCTTTTTACGCAATTACTTCAGTTTTTGTGCACAGCATTACTCAGAAATAATTTCACGTACGGAAGAATGAATATAATATCTGGTAAGTTAGAAGTCTTGTGATTCTGACAGTATGTGTGTGATTTTTGTAGGTTAAAGGGATTCTGAATTATTAAAACACTAATTGATAAACAATGCAAAATGCCTGCGTCTGTACAAGACCGAGACTTTTAAAAACTGGTCTAAACCCAACTACCCCAACACTATGGGATACTTGCCTCTCGGACCAAGAGGTCAGGGGTTTGAATCCTACCTCCAACACTACCATCATTAGGTCCTTGAGCAAGACCCTTGGCGTTAATTCTATTGCCTTGTTGTATATTGTTTGCTTATATGCTATAGCTTGGACGCAGTTCTGTGCTAGATGTTCACAGCAGTTCATTCAAGTAATGATGTGCTTATATGTTTAAAAGGTCATTTTTGCATAATTTGGAAGAATGTGCATGAAAGTAAAACATTCCTGTTGTTCATTCAAGTGCTCTATAAGGCATGGTGAGCTATCTCTTATCGTCACCTATTGAACCAAAAACAGGATCTTCACACCATGTTGTTTACATGTGTTTAACATTTATTGTTTCCCCAGTGCAAAATTCAGTTTGACTCAATCTATATTTTCTGCCTGGATCCTCTAATTTTCCATACACTGTAGATTAAACACCGTAAGACGCTAACCCATCTATAAGCATTACAAGAATTCAGCATTTTACAAAATTAAATAAATCCCTTTTAACATAAATATTGCTGCGCCCACCGAGGACCGGATCTGTTATGGCGGTGTTGATGGGGCGCTTTGGCCTTTGATTGCACTTTGTTTGAACAAGTTTCCAAAAGAATACTGGGCCAGCTGAAGTAGACCCTCATCTACAGCTCTCTCACTTTCTCCCTCGCTCTCTGTGCTGCTCCCAGTAGAACTTACCTAAACATGGGCACTGCGAAAACAAATCTGTCTGCCAAAAAGGTTACACTTTCTAATTAAGGGTTCTCCACTGCGTCCTTAATTCCAAGTCAACCGTCAGTCGGCCCTGATTGGTATAAATCTTTTTTCCTCCCAGGTTGTGCTAGAGGGTCACGGCAGTTCACCCGGCTAGTGATTTGCTTGTGCATTTAAAAGGCCATTGATTACATAATTTGGGAGAAGGTGCGTGGCGGTGACCCTGTTTGGCTTCAGCGGGGCGAGGTAGAGATGAATGTTTGTGGCCCTGCCTCGATTGCATTTGCACTGCTAGCAAACCTGTTGAAGATTACGCCTGAACATCTGTACCTGTAGTCGGTGAGTTGGCCCTGGCCGCATGTGTAATATACGTGTCAACACATCGCAGCCAGAGATCGTATCTCTTAGCTAAGGTCAGGGCCAGCGGAAAGGTGGGGGCCCGACTTGGCAGCTCGATCTGTCTGTAAGGCAATTAAAGAGAGTGTGAGTAGCGAGCGGTCACCTCGCCGGGGCTGCAGTCACCGAAGCAAAATAAACGGGTGGGAGAGGAAGTGTAGGGGCCCCAATAAGAAGATGAAATGCAAAAAGTTGGTGTGTAATTGATGTGTTCCTCTTTGAGAAGCCTGCCTGCTGTTAACATGGGCAGGAGGAGGAAGAGGGGGCTAATCGTTGCCAGATATTCCTGCATAGCTCGGCAGAAGTTGATTAGCGATTAGCGTAAGTCTGTACAGTAAATAATTACAGCTAATCACGCCAACTAATGGCCATTAACGTAGGAAATGTACAAACAAGCAGAGTGATGTTAGTGACCTTACTCACTCGCTGCACTTTTTTTCGTTAGCATTCCTTGAGATACGCCTGCATCCAATTTGAGGTGTGATACTGGCAGGAAAATGTTATGTCAGTGCTAAATTGAAATCTGGGAAAGGGAGTTTAAAGAGCATAAAGTGTGAAAATGTATTAAAGCTCATTGTGTGTACTGGCGGAGCAGCTATGTATGAAATAAAATTCATGTATGTATGTATGTATGTATGTATGTATGAAATGAGCGGTAATGTATGTAGTGAGTGTAACGTCTAGTAGCAAAGGTAACAGTAAATTTGAACAATAAAACATACTGTGATGTTATCTCACATGCCTTTTGAAAGCAGCACCATAATAAATGCAAATCACCATTTCCTATGGATCCCTGTGGATTTTTAATAACCAGTGACATTTTCCACTTTTAACTATAATACTATTTTAGCATCTCACATGCCATCAGACTCTTAAACACAATGCCTGCCCTCCCACTCCTCACCGTCACATGAAGCCAAACTGTGATCTGACTCTATTGCACCTCTGCACTTTACTCATCAGTGTTTTGTGATGCAACATGGCAATCTCATCCCTGCTATATTGGCACGGTTTCAGGAATACTTTTTATCTTTACAGACTGACTGTGCAGTATACACACAATAACCTGCTGCTGATCCTGCATACATTCACTGCACAAAAGTAGAATTTGATTGCATGATTGTAATTGTATAGCTGTAATTGTAGTTCGATCCACTTGCCTGCTTTGCACATATCATTGAAACAGTATTTGTACATATTTGATTGTAGTTTTCTCCATTTGACTGCTGGTACGATATTGGCACGTTATTGAACACCTCACATAGTTAGCTTAGACTTTATGAAGATACTGTTATTGTTTTTAAACAGATTGTCTGTTTAGAAGTTTCATACTGAACAGCTGCATTTCTTTTGCACATTCAATGCAAAAAGACAATTCCAGGATCATAATTGTAGGTTGAACACCACATGTATCTAAATGTGTACATGTCTCTTTTTCCACCTCTAGTTTAGAGTTTTATATTTTATAGTCATTTTTATTTGCTTGTTCCATGTGCCTAATTTGTTCTTTGTGTTTTAACAACTGGAGCCAAGTGATCTCGACTTTGACTTCACACTAGTCGGAATGCCCTAATAATCAGATAGAACAACTTAGAATCAGAATTTAGAAACAAATCATTGCCATTGTTCTTGAGCTGCCTTTTGAAAGCATGTTTTATCACAATATAAGGTTGAAGGATATGTGCTAAAGTGACAGCACAGCAAAATGCAAACCGCTGCAGTCAACACAACGGAAAGCTATAAGTGTGGTAATCTGCTGTAGATTGTTCTGCTCTTATGGGGACATACATCCATCTCCACAACCCTGAATATCTCCACCAGCCTTCAACCTTGGTAAAGGTCATATGATAACCTGGTGAAAAGCCCCACTGCCCTCTGGCACCAGGTACCATGTGGGCAAATCTATGCAACGTGCAAGGGCTCCAGGAGCGCTCTCTCTCTCTCCCTCTCTCTCTCTCTCTCTCATCTTTTCTCATCATTTCCTTCTTGTGCCTTCTGAGGAAGTCTCCATTCCCCAGTTGCCTTCAGCTTGCTAATTAGTGATCTGGACCTGAATTTCAGCAAAGCTCATTTGCGGCAATGCCTGTTGTAGAAAATGCCATACGGACTGACTGAATTAATTGGAAGAGTGGTCAACTAAAACTGAACTCCAATACAGCGTGTGTTAAACTTGGGTCTCTGAGATCGACCACTGCTCTAATCTGCCCAAATCAAGTGACAAGGAGCTTGATAATTAGCTAATGAGTTGTCAGGGCTGTGCAGACCTGGAGACAGACTGTGGCTAGAGATCAAAGACCTAACTTAGATATGTACCTAAGTTTTTAATCAGACTTAACACTTACTCTAATTTCAACATACTCCTGAAAGCACAGATTAGCTGTTTTGAATATATCAGGTTTTTAAAACTTGAAAAGTGAAACTGATTTGTTTCTGTAGGTACAAGGATATCAGGTGAGGATTTATTTTAATGTAGAAATTTGCTGTTTGCTGCGTACTTGATATGGGCATCAGATTTGTCCTCAAAAATATGTTCATGGCACAAATTCCATTACTAACAGCATGTCTCTAAATAAACTTAGCACAGGCCTGAGGGACATTATGCCATACGGATGGGGAATATGATGCCTCTCATCCGTTTTCATCAGTAAAGTCCACTGGTCAAATATAGATTTAAAATCACACTCAAATTCTTTGGTCATAAGTAATCTACTGTGAACAAACCACTGGTATACTGGTACATGTCTTGGGAATCTTAGGATTTTTTTGTTTACACTCCCCTTTGTTTCCTCAGAAAATGAAGGAGTCTTTGAGAAAACACCAAATCTATCTCCTTATGGGAGAACATTATCCTGACAGTGCCAACCAAGCAGAGCCAGCTAAGCGTTCTTGTGCCATTATTAGCACCATTGGCCCATTCTTCCTGACAGTTACAAATTGGATGAAAGAGACAAAAACTCACTTAAAGGAGCAGCAAAACTTCAGTCATCAAAGTCAAAGTAAACTTTTATTGTCATCTCTGCTATATACTGTACAGATATACAGAGAGACGAGGCGACGTGGCTCCAGTTTTTACAGTGCAACAAGAAACAGGGAACAAAGAACAAATAGAGCATATAGAATAGAATAGAATAAAAAAATTTACATTTTAATCTAGATATGGAGTATTAAATATAAACTTTAAAGTAGAACTAGAAATAGAAAGAGAGACAATTAGAATGCAGTATTAACTTACAACTATGGTCTTGGAATTGACTTTTACACTGAATGTGCATGAGATTAGTAACAGTTTCAATATGAAAAATTCTATATCCAGTCTATTAATAAAACAGTATCTTTTGAAAAGTCTGACCAACATTTAAGTTGGATCAAGTATGCGCAGATATTGTAACAGCAGTGGATAACTAGCACTGCAATACTTTCAATAATTTGTACAGTGCGTGGCAGATACAGTTACAGATACAGTTAGTTAGAAGGTGACCAGTGATATGTACAGTAAATTCAATGTTCAACAGTTGTGCAATATGTAGCAGTAGTGCAAAAATTGTGCAAATATTATAGCAAATATTGTAGCAGAAGTCATTACAGGAGGATTTCTATTAAATGTACTCCAGATCAGCAGCAGTCAGAACAATGATCAAAGAAGACGTTGCTTCCACAGCCCAGTGTCTGACTGCACATCTGCTTGAGAGCTACATATGGGACACAGCAAGAGGGTATGGACATTGTCGGAATGTTAATGGTTTTCCGATAATTACCACTATCTGTCGAGCGTAATTATTTATTTCAGACTGCTATAAACAAGAAATGCACATCTGTTTATTCTCCAACCGAGTGGGCAGTCTCAGTGATGGCGACTGGAGGAGGTTTATTTTCATATTTTCATTATTTTCATAGAGTCGTAGTGGTGTAATCTGTCTTCTGTTGCCTGATTGGTGATCTTGGTGTGAGGTGTGGTGATGGGAGCGCGGCGTCGAAAAACGATAGGGGGAAAAACACGATTATCCGAAATTGTTGCAAAGTTGCGGAACTCGAAGTAAACATAGCCACCGCCTAGAACTGAATGTCCCGAAATTTATTTTTGCATGTGATCCAGATCGAACAATATCCAAAGGATTCCTATGTAATTGCGAAGTCCAAAGAGATGTGTCGAAGCCCGAGCAGCGGTAAGGTTTTTTGCAACTTTCCAACTGTAAAAACTATAACAAACCTTTCGCTTGCTAACAGACGACTTTCAAACTAAGAGAAATATGTCTGAAAATATTGTCTCGCCAGTTGATGTAGCTACGTATGTTATTATACAGTTTATTACACGGTTTTATTGGTTCAGTATGAATAACTTAAGAGCAAAGTGATTGTGCAAGTCAACGGTCACTCTTAGCCCAATAAAGAGGAAAGAAATGTAGTGAGATGTGTTAATATCCAGCTTTGTCCTCAAGTAATAACCCAAACAGCTTATAAGTACCTCTAATTTATTTAACCTTTAGTGGGCAGCTGTCCCTTTATCCCACTCATCCTCCATTGTGAGTGTCCGGACACATAACTATAGTTTGCCACGCTGGTCTAGTGACGACGGGAAATCTATACATTGACAGCTGAAGTATTAGGCTATAGAAGGAGAGCTAATGAGGGCTGGGAAAACAGCAGGAACTACCCTCACAAAATGAATGGGGCCCACTGTGGGAATCACAGCACACATTTAGCTCTGCCATTTGTCAGGTCAGTGACGATTTTATTGGCCCGTGGAGTTTAAATTTGCTTAAAAGACGTTTGGAAGACAGGGCCATGGTGGTTGGTGTGTATCCGCCAGATAATACTTCTGAAGCATATTTTCAGCAAGTTTCGTTTCTGCATAAGATCTCCAGGGATTGACTTGGAAGGACATCAGTAGCACTGTCCAGAATTTAATTTATGTATGATTTAAAGAGCAGACAGATTTGTCTGTTTGCTATAATATATCCCATTGTCTATATTTCCTGCCGCAATAATGGCGGATGTACAGATTATTGAACACGCAGTTAAAAAAGATGAACTCTTAGTGTATATGCATAGAAATAGAAAGAGAAAAAAAAAACCTCACACTGGTGCAAAGATTCTATTGATGGGCATTTTCTGTTGAGACTACATAATTCAAGCTTTGCTAGTCCACTCTGCAGTACTGACATAGCCAAGCATGAGTAACTGATTAACATTGTTATTGATGCCTTATTCATCAGGCATCATTATGGGGAGAGAATAAGACGCCGCTGTATCTTGTTGTGTTTGGCCGTCTAGGGAATTGCACTGGCTAATCATAGCAGATGTCTTGTAATTGAGGGCTTAAGTGCTTAGAATAATAATCTTTGTTTAAACAGTCTTACTGTCTGCATCCTGTCAGCAAGAGAAAACTATTTCATTTAAAACAAAAAAGAAGAAGAAAGAGGATATTGCTTTCTGATGCATTTGTTTAAGCTAATTTCCCTTTAAATCCTACCTGCTAAGTCCCATGGTCCTACCTGTGCCATACAGGGTTGTGATGCACATTAGTCAATTAATAGTCTGTTAAATGACAACAGTTCCAGTCAATTAATTTACTCTGGAGATATCAAACAATCCGTCCACATTATTCCACACTTAAGGTCATGAAAAATGGGGGAAAAAACATGGGAAACACCGGAAGAGTTATGGACACTGCAGTGCTGGTTATTTTCTTAAAGAGCTGATGGAGTATCTAGACTGGTTTCTTTCTTATATTATGTCTAGTTGGTCCAAAGTACTGTATTTGTTATAGCGCACACACGCGCACACACACAGTTGTTCCTTCTTATAAAGAGTCGTATTTGTGTTCTTGTTATAGCACGCAACATTCTCACACACCTCTCTTTTTCTTTCTTGGATTGCTTTAGATGTACTTGATGTGTGTGTTTGTGCGCTAGAACAAATGCACTAACTTTGATTTGCTAGATATGTTTGTGTGTGTGTGAGTTTGCTCTACAACATGCAGTATTTTAGATGTACTAGATATAATGTGTGTATGTGGGAATGCCACAAAAAAATGCAGTACTTTAACAGGTGTATATGTGTGTGTGTGTGTATAATAGAATTTTTTTGTTTTATGTTTTGTTAAACAGTTTAACCAACAAATTCATGGTCAACACAGTTTGAGTCAATTTTTGCAAGCCAGTTTGGTGCAAATTCTGAATTACGAAAAAGTAAAAAAAAAAAAAAACACGAATTATTTTGAATCGATTGATCCCACCACGAAAGAGATGAAAGAGACGAGCACAGAGTTGATAAAGACACATGCAGGACATGCTAACATACACCGGAGCATGAGGAGGGATTTAGATGGATGGCGCTGCTTGTGGCCCCACTGCTGAAATGAATAGCGGCCGGCTGACTGCTTGAGTCGATAGGACACATATCAAGCGGCACGCTTTGGTGCGAATCATTCCCACCGGACGAGAGCCGAGAGGGTCTCCATTATACAGGGCCTCTCTCTCGGCCGGGCCTCCTGACAGGGGTATTAAAATGAAATAAATCAGCCATTAAGGGCAGCCCATGGAAAGCGAAACGCTATTAATACTCAAACTGTCAGTGGAGGGAAGGCGCCTGATGTGATAAGCGTGCGCCCCGCTCTCTGATTGTGTGAGGTGGGTTTATATTCTTTCTCGCTTTTTTATTCTCTCTCTCTCTCCCTCTCTCGTTCTAGTTCTGGTAGAAAGGTGAAAAGAAAAGATACTCCCTTTTTACTGTTTCAGTCCAACGGTTCAGGCAGCAGTTTTAATTGAATCACGACCAGGTCGCGTGCACAGGCGTGAGAGTCGGCCTTGTCATCCAATCTCACCCTTTAACGTAATCATTCCAGACTATTTAGACGTCATTAGATACTTGCCACCTCAATATAGGACAATTTAGTTGATGTATGACCATCATTTCTGACCATCAGGAGGTGAAGTAGCTTCTTGTGTCCTGCACAACTATAACTACCTAATGCCAGCAGAGAAGCTCCTCATGTGGAGCTAAATATGCCCCAATACTTTACAAATTGAAATAGAAGTTAACAAATAGACTGCATTAAAAAATTACATTGTTTAACCTCTTAGCAAACAATTTCTGACTTTTCTTCAGCTCCGTTTAAATTACACCATTGCATTTGCTTTTATATGAAAAACAAACGTTCTAAAGCAGAAAATTCTGATTTTTTATTATGAACTAAGTGAACTTGTGTAGTAACTGTGATGAAACAAATATTTTTTGGATATAAAGTTAACTTCTAGCACATTTCCACTATTAGCAGTGATGAACTCACGTTTTATGAGAATGACACCGAACAGTTGCACAATATAGATCTCAACTTTCATTCACCAAGACATATTTTACTCTGTTAAGTATGAAGCATATAATAGCACCTTTGTTTCATGCTAGTCATTCTTTTAGGACTTGCTTGTGAAGTTCTTCATGTAGTTGTGAGAGATGGAGGTTCTCTCCACTTCTACGTTTGTATGTTCTTGTGAAATTATAGATTTCAGAATTATAACATTGATCTGTTGTTAATTGTTCTTTCAGATGTCATTGTAAGTTGTTTTAAATAAGGATAGCAGGTAAAACATGAAGTGAGAATATTTTCATTAAGCTGGCTTACTGTGTGTGTGGAGAAGCTTGAGTGACCAGCATTGCGATTGGCAGAGCGATTACTCCAGAAAGAAAACTGGTGGTGGCAGACAGAGCCAAAACAAATGGAGCCACCTTGCGAAAGAGTTTGCGCTTATTCGGAATTTCGCCGAGGTAGTTTCTCAGCTGTCAGCCGTTATTGATATATTCATTAAAAGAACCTATTCTCTCTTATCAATTTCTCTTTTGACACTAGCATGTTGTCACCCTCAGTTGACAATGAATCAATTTACAATTATGATTGTTGATGGCCCATGACACGGACGGCGAGCGAGTGTCATTAGATGAACATTAAAATGAAGCAGAGGGCGGTGGATCCGTGGGGCCGTTTGTTTGCTGACTGCCTCGACTCGACTCTGCCTGAGCTGCACGGGGTTCGTAGCCAGGGCCCTACTGATGGGCTAGAACCGCATCTGGTGCTCTTCCTTCACAGTATTTTAGGCTGAAATAAATATGAGAGTTTTATTATTTTTGTAGTTTTTATAGTTTTTTATAGTAGTTTTTGGCAAATGGACATTTCTTGAAGTTCTACCTGCTCCTTTTGGTGTGCTGTGATCAGTAGAATAATTGTGTGTGTTTGTGTGTGCGCCTGTGTGTGTAAAGGGGGGTGCTTGGAGAAAAGCTCTCTCTGCCTCACTGACCTTGTTGCCATGGAGGACTAAAGTGACACTGTCGGAGATTTGATTGCCCGCTCAGTCTGAGCTGAAAGAGAGAAGACAGACTAAATGAAACTCCATCCATCTTAATGAAACACAATTATTTTCCACTTATTAATCATTGAGAAATCAATACGTCTCTTCTTGGGCAAGTCTCGCCCGGATTTGTCATCCTGCGCTGACCACAGATGTATCATCCCAGTGCTAAGACAGTCATAGGTTCAGTCACCTGTGTCCATTGCCTGGATGAGAGACTGGGAGAATGAGGTGTGTGTGTGTGTGTGTGTGTGTGTGAGAGAGAGAGAGAGAGAGAGATCTGGTAAAGCGCAGGCCGGTTAGAGAGCATTAAGATGGATGGAGACTCATTAAGATTGACTTCTGATGAGCATTTTCCTCACAGATCAATTCACTAAACATATCGTATAATAGGACATTATTAAAGTCTAAGCAAGGTTATTGACTTCGGGGAGAGGGGGGAAAGCAGTGAGAATGAATGCTCTTCACTCTTTTATTGCATTCCTCTGACCTTAATCTGATGTTTCGGTTAGTTTGCTGCATAATGGGAAAATGTAATGTGGTTAAAAACAAATGTATGATTAAGCAAATAATTGAAAGGCTGGTAAATAACTCATACCCAATTAACCATGTTATCCAAAAGCACATTCGGTTTTTAATGACTATGCATGGAAACGAGATCAGTTCAGCTCTGATTATTTCTGTTATTGCTGTTAGAGCGAAGATTTTGGTGCTATTTGCCCTGCTGCTGCCTGTTGTCGTCTTTTTTGAAAAATTGCAGGCACGGTAATAATTTCACAGCTTCAATCCTTTGTTTTTCCTTTCGATAAAGAGTGCAGAGCGGGCGGCGGAGTGATCTATGAGCGTTCGGTGGTGCCGAGCGGCGCACGGTGCATAAGCAGGCCGTGTTTCACTGCGCAGAGCGCCGTACTCAGGGCTGCACATGCCTCCGGCGAGGGCAGTAGCTTCTGGACGGTCCAAACATTTGGGATGTCAACTGATTTGCTCCTGTGTAAGTGAGAGGGGATTGAGTTCGTGTCTCAAATGGAATTTTTGAGCACGTAACATGTGGTGGCTCTTGTTCCAGACCAGTGAAGGAAGACAGGCGGGACGGGTCCACATCAGAGTCAGCGTGAGAGTACGACTGAGATCAGCAGGGAACCGTGAGGACTGCACAGGTTATGTGGAAATTAAAGCTCAGCCTCACAAGTTGATTTGAACTAGTTTGATGTTCCAAACCTTCAAACTTACAGAAAACATGGGGAGTCCTTGTATTTATGGGGCGGTTGGTAGCGTAGCGGCTAGGGAGTTCGCCCTGTGATCAGAAGGTTGCCAGCTTGAATCCTGGACCGGTAAAGGTACCACTGAGCATGAGCAAGGTACCACCCAAACCTTCTCCCCAGGTGCTGCCCATGTTAGCTGCCCACTGCTCCTTCAGGGATGGGTCATATGCAGAGGTCACATTTCGTTGTGGTGCATTGTGTGCTGTGCTGTGGTGTGTTCACAATGACAAATAATCACACACTTTCACATTTTCGCTCAATTTCTCCTAAGACACTCTCACACACTTTACATGCTATTAAATTATGTATGCCCCTGTTACTCCCTGATTACCATAGTGAACTCAACAATACCATATTTCTCAAATCAGGAGTCATAAAACCAGAGGTGGGCAGTAACTAAGTAAATTTACTTGAGTACTGTACTTAAGTAGAGTTGTTGAGTATCTGTACTTCACTTGAGTAGTATTTTATTTGGAAACTTATGACTTCCACTTCACTACATTTTAAGTCAAATACTGTACTTTTTACTTCACTACATTTCTATCAAGGTTCTCGTTACTTGTTACTTTCAAATCTGTGGATAAGTGAATGTTATTCCCCCTTTTCTAAAAGGTGATTGGTTGTTTGGCAGGTGACAGTCTATCAGTAATCAGTAGGGTTACATCACGCCTGTAGACTGGAACTATAAAACCAAGTTCAGACAGTTCTGCTGTTTTCTGTCTCAATTAGAACATTGTTACTGTTGGAAAGTCATGAACCCAGAGGTGTAGAGCTGGGTTTTACGCAGGTAAGAATGTTGATTTTATGTTCTTAGCTGCATTTACAGCTATTGCACTGTCCTCCTGATTAACATACACAGATATTAATTAATTTACAGTTAATTAATAAAATAATGATTGGTTTTCTTTATCAGTTCAGGTTTCATTCTGTAACATTCTACCAGTTCCTTATTCTACAGCTTCTACAAGTTAGTCAGAGGCATTTTGTATTATAAGTGTTGTGGCAGTAATGCAACAATGTGGTGAAAGAAGATGTACTTTTAATACTTAAGTATTTTTAAAACAAGTACTTCAGTACTTCAACTTAAGTAAAAATTTGACTGTATGACTTTCACTTGTATTGGAGTAACATTTGACTAGTGGTATCTGTACTTTCCCTTAAGTAATGAAGTTAGCTACTTTGCCCACCTCTGCATAAAACCATGAACTGACCATGACTTAGGTGGCAAGACTTAAAATAGTCAGGCAGATCTGCGTTCCTACTAGGGTAGAAAGGATGCCAAAAATCTATACTGAAGATGCATTACGTAATTGAAATAATTGTCAACTGCAGTAAAACTACTGGTTTTGAAAAATACTTCAGTACTAATGCAGAGCGTTTTTATCATATCTACTCAGCATCAAGTAGTACTAACTGAGAAGAACACTTTGCACCTGTACTTACAATTATTCAAGTGTTCCTGTTGCATTATCGAAAGCAGGCCTTTAATCCAAAGGAGCCATTACTGTTTTAAGATAAATTTAATCTCCCACTTCCCATCACAGCTATTAACACCAAAGGTAAAAACAAGTGCAATAATTCTAAAAGAGCAATTATATAAAGCAGGGGTGTCCAGTTCCGGTGCTGGAGGGCCAGTATCCTGGAGGATTTCCATCATTCCTGGTGAGTCAGTTCTGATGAACTTCTACCTGAGGCAAGGTTCTGAACTCAAGTATGATGGAAAATCTCCTAGACATTAGCCCTACAAGTCTGGAACTGGACACTCCTGGTATAAACTAACTGTGTAGTATGATGTGAGGCTGCTGTAAATTTATTTCAGTGTGCTTAATGTACTGATTTAACATATTGCAGTAGAACTGGTTGTCCTAATAATTTTTTAAAGAATTGTAGTTTAATTACTAATACATACATGTTTTAGTCCCAGTTACCTCACCCAAGATAAATACATTAAAGATGGTTTAAACAATTCTATACATAAAACTGTGAATTGGTCCATAGATTAAACTGTAGTTGAAATAGTTGGATATAAATTATTCTGTAGTCTGTGGACTAGATAATGTGCATCTTGTTTTTTATTTGCTCTAGCCAGATGTGATTTGGTCTGGTGGTGTCAGGGTAAGGCCTACTAAGTAACTAATGATGATTTTTAAAAGCAGCAAAGTAGGTTATTAAGTGCAATGCATGCAAGTAAGAGATAAATTACATATGACTCAGAAAAGTGACCCCCCACCCCTTATTTTTTACCCTTTATTAGTGTTGATAACAAATCCATTTTTTGTTTTTACTGTATTCTGTTTCCCCTGTATTCATCTATATTTACCAAGGACCTTTTTCTTTCTTTTAAAGTTTTCTTGACAAGCAGACGCACCACATGAGACAAAAAACGCTACACTGAGCCACGCAGTAAAAGCAAAAAAGCTTGGAGTCATCGGCGGCGAGACTAAATTAATGGGCAAGGAAACAATTAATTAGTGCGGCAGGCCATAACGGGTTTACCGCCTGTAACCGTGGCGACGCAAGCTTCTTTAAAGACCCCATAAGTGGGCGGCTTTTTATCGGGCCAGTAATCCGGCCAGGTAGCCGCCGCGGCGACCAGATGAAAGGCTCCCGAGACACTTTTACGACTTGCGAAAGTGGCAGGGAAGCCAGCCAAGGCCCAAGCACAGACAGAAAATGAGGTCATAAAGTTTACAGTTAAAATAATAAAAAAAAAAGGAGTCAAAAACAACAGAGAGAAGGACATGCCAGTCGACCATCTCTCTCTTACTCTGCCTCGCTCTTTCTTTCGCTCTTTCTCGTCATGAACAGCGTCAAAAAAGCAAGCGTTTTGAAAGACGGTTCACTGCTGGGAGGCAGCAGGGTGCTAAACTCTAGTGCAGATCTGCTCAATAGCTACGGTGGAACGGCAGAAAAGCTCCGCGTGCCGAGCCTGGTGCAGAAAAGGGGGAAAGGAGGTAATAGTGTGTCATGCGGTGCGTCAAATAAGTCTGGCCGTGGCCCTGACCTCGCGGGCCAGATGGCATGAGGCGCGGCAGAGGCTCGAACTGTCCTGTGACCTGCGTGATCCTGAGGAGAGGGTCCTGTGTGTAGCAGCAGACTGGAGGAAAGGCCATCTGGTGTCCTACTTGCACTCGCTCGGGCACACACAAAAACACACCCAACGACACACATCCTCCAGTGCCGAATACAAAAAGAGGGGCACAAAAAAGTCTAAAGCAAGAAGATGAAGAGATGCTTGCTGCAATAATGTGTGTGTGTGTGAGTGTGACACAGAGAGAGACCAAGAGAGGGAGCGAAGCTTTGAGGACTATTTTGGCACCAGCAAATCCAGAGAAACTGTACCACTGGCTGTCTATATACGACTTTGAAATATAACTGATTGTCTAAAAGTTAATGAAGTATTTCTTTGCAGGTGAAACATCTCTAACAGCAAATATTATCATTAAAATTCTTATTATCTGTTCAGTTTAACCGCTAACATGTTTTAAAAACAATTTTGGAGAAATCATTTTTGTGTGTGTGTAATGCGTAATGTAATACACATCGACTGCCACTTTTCTCCTGAAACAAGCCTTGGTGTTTAAAAGCTGCCAGTCGGCCGACTAACATATTTAATACCTGCATCGTCCTTTGAGGATCAGCTCGGCAATTAAAATGAAGGTGCGTGGTCACCCTCACGGCCCAATTAAAGCTCACGGTTAAATGGATGTGAGTAGGGGAGGCGGCCGGCGCTGATGACCTAATCTCAGCTGAACTAACGCCAGCTTATTGGGTTAGGAGCAGCAGCAATGTGTCTTGTCACTTTGCTGAGACAAGGCCAATGCAATCTGCTGAATGGAATTAGATTGTCATTGATGTGGCAGGGTGAGTAGCAACAACAGATCGATGGGAAATTACCCGCCATGTTGTTGTGTGTGTGTGCACATGCATGTGTGTGTGTGTGTGTTTCTTACAAAAGGTGTGTCCTACAGAAGGCAGAGCGCGTATGGGGAAAGTTCTGCTCTCTTCAGCTCACTCTCGCTTGAAGCTATCAGTGCCAGAGAAAGAGAGAGAGAGAGAGAGTTGGTGTTACAAAAAAGACCAATTCCAGTAGAACACTAATGGGCCACATCATGCCAATAAAATAAAAAATGGCTCTTTTAGTTCAGTCAATAGAGAGTAAATGAAAATGTAACCTTTCATTAAATGCACTGCTATGATGCGTCTCCCACTTGTTTGCTCTTCTCTCCCAGTCTGCTGTTTTTCCCAATTTAACGCTACATGTGCATGCTAATGTCTGATGAGCAGGTTAATGGCGTAACTGCTCAGAGTTCTGATACAATGTGCAGTGCAGGATGACATGAAAATCAGAGAAACACAGTCTCAGAAAAGTGCACATGAGTGGACAAATCAATCAAATGAATCTTCAAACTTTACAACACAACAGGCTATAAATGGATGGGATCTAAAAATTGAAGTATGAATATATTATTTTAAAATTTGTATTATTTTAGATTTTACTAATTTAAAACGTATATTATTTTATATCCAGACTGGATTTATAGTCTGTTATATAGTAAAGGCTGAGGATATATTTTAACCAATATGTATATATAAATGCTAATATGAGTGAAAGTGAGTGATTATTTGTCATTGTGAACACACCACAGCACAGCACACAGTGCACCACAACCAAATGTGACCTCTCCATTTAATCCATCCGTAAGGGAGCAGTGGGCAGCTAACAAGGGCAGCAGTGCTTGGGGACAGTACCTTGCTCATGTGTACCTTGGTGGTAGCTTTACCGGCCGTGGATTCGAACCTACGACCTTCTGATCACGGGGCGAAACACCCTACTGTTACGCCACCAACCGCCCCACTATTAATATCGATATTTAAATTTATCTCCTTAAGCCTTAATTATTTTTTATTTGCATTATTTTTTACATATCCTTTTCCCCTTCTTTTATTATTATTATTATTAGTATTAGTATTATTATTATTACTTCTACTACTATTAATAATAATAATAATAATAATAATAATAATAATAATAATAGAAAAAGGTACTTTTGTATGCATATATTCTTATTCAACCTTATGGGACACAGAGTCAATGACATATGACACACTTTTCCCCCCAAATTAGAATGAGAGAGAGAGAGAGAGAGAGAAATCTGTACGTATCCACAGTGTGAGCTGAAAAGGCTTAGGGCTCAGTTTCCATAGTGGCCAAGTTGCCCTTTTTAATTAATTAGCCTTGGCAGGAAGTGCAGCTGGGGGAGGGCGCCCCTCAGCGCACAGCCAAGGTGATAATGTCCTGAAGGGGAAGGAGCGAGGCTGGCTTCCACAGATCCTTATGCAATATGTACACGATCTCACTGTGCCGCTACACACAGTGAGATCGTTCCTCCATCACTAGCTCCCTCAGCCCGCCCCTGCTGTCTGCTTACTACCATCTGTATGAAGAATGGGACAGTGCAGGCCAAATGCACTATCAAAAGATAATGTATGGACAGATAATAAAGAAGCCCGTACCTGTTTACCATTGACCAATCCCACCTTCATCTTCTCTCTCTCTGAAACACTGGGATCCCTCTGGGCAGTGGGATGTAGATATCCACCTAGACAAGCTTTGCAAAAAGCTCATACATTTGTGTTTGCACACACACACACACACCAGTACGTGACACTGTGGGGAGATATTGGATGTTCAGGTGACATGTGACCTGTCTTTAGTATGTGCATGCAAGTGGAAAAAACAGCCTCCGTTGCTTAAGACAAAGTGAGTAGGTGAGAGAGGGAGAGGGAGAGAAGGAGGAAAGTTCTTTTTGTTTCAAGTAATGAGGAGTGCACCTTTCTGCCCCAGGCCTTCATACAATTTAGCCAGAAAGGCAGTGTGGATCATGGATTTAGCTTTGACACGGCCGGCCCCCTGGGCCATGGCAGACTATCACAGATATCTGACTCTCAGCCCACTGTGGAGCCAGAGCAGAGACAGCGCCACGGCCCTTTTATTGACTAAATGATAAAGAGCTTTGTAATGATAAATAACAGTCATTTTATTGTGAAATTCCCAGAAAAGACATTTCTGCCTGTTTATATATATATATATATATATATATATATATATATATATATATATATATATATATATATATATATATATATATGTATATATATATATATATATATATATATATATATATACATATATATATATATATATATATATATATATATATATATATACACACACATATATATAGTACTTATTGTGTACTGCAAACATAGATTCAGTTTGGTGGTGACCTCAGTTATGCTAAAGGTTCAAGGTTTAAAACCAGCTCTATCCTAACTGCTCCAGCACTACCTCCATTGGGCCCCTGAGCAGTGCCAGATTTCTCCAGGGAGATGTTGATGAAATTACAGAAATATCTGTAACTTCACATCGATATAAGCATCTGTATTGCTATGACCATCTGATAAAAATATTGTAAAATTAAAAAATCTATGATGAATTATACATGTGTTTAGTACATTTGATGTAAAGTAATGTTATGTAACCCTTTATGTTTATATCCATGATCAAACTTCACAGTGTGTGACTGCAGCTCTGGTTTCAGGATAATCCCTTAAAATAACCTTTTAAATGAGATTCACAGGAAACCTAATTGTAACTCTTATGCCAAGACTCAGTACACGTCTGCCTTTACATTTCATTAAAATGACAATGCTATTAATCACTGCATGTACATGCTGGTACTGTCAGCATTCAGTGTGATTACTTTCACAGACCGGCAATCCAGGAAGATGTTGGCCAAACTAAAAGATCCATTTTGGTAAGTCAAGTGAATGAGCTTAATGAGTGAAACACTTGGGATGACACACACACATGCTTGGGAACGTGAAGCCCACTATCATGTGCCACAGAGATCATAGACTTTAACTGGCAAGCAGAATAGAGCATATGTAATAATACAATAGTTATGAAAAAATAATACAGCAGAGAGCCAATAAATACATGGAATTGGGCAGAAGAGGCATGAGGCCAACAAAAACTAACTTGTGTTATTTAAAAAAACATTTGATCAGACTTGGACAATTCTGAGCATTTTTAAAATCTATTTTAAGAAGTGTGTGTGTGTGTTTATAATTAATACAAATCTCAAAGTAGTATTTTCTTTTAATGCTTTCCTGGGTCTAGTGTTCAAATGATTAGGCCAGCCAAAGGATCACTGTACAGATCCACATTAATTATTGATTATTCTAATTAAATATGATAGAAGTGTCTGCTCGAGCACTACTAAATAAGCTTTTCAATATAATTCTTAATGAGGAGAGCTGTTAATGTCTTCATACTCTCTAAAACAACTTTCCACATAATTGTACTCGAGACTTTCTGACTCTTTTTACATATTAAATTCACTTTTCAAGGTGCCTTTCCAAGGTACCATCAGTGAATAATGAGTTTGAAAATAAGCTCGTTAATTGACTCTTGGTAAATTTAGATTTTCCAGACCGACATATACATTTCTAGCCTTTTAAAAGTGAACCATTCCTGATAATAAAGTTATTAATCTTGCCTAGCGGTAGTAATTATCTCTGTAATTATGGTGTAATTGCACATATATCAAGGACGTTTCTCACTTGAAGAGCTAGTTCAGGTCCCGCTTAAGCTGCTCATCTTGGGAGCCATTTCTCCCACACAGCCGCTGGCAGTGGGAGGCCCTGCACTCTCGAGCCGTAAAACTGCTAACGGGATAGCGCTGGTTTAATTACCCTTGGTCAGGCCACTTACAAAGCCATCAGTGCTGCAGTCGATATCCCAGAAGATCCATTAGCGCTGGGGCTGATGGTTAGCGTGGGAGCGCTTTACAAAGCGCTTTTAGCCTAATTCGATAACTTATTTAGTGGAGGATCAAGGAGATGAGCGGAGTTCAATGGAGCAGTTTACAGTAGTGAGCTGATTCTCAGACCACAGTTCATTCATATCCTGTTGTTTCTGTCACATTCGTTTATCCACTTTCTCCTAGCTTGCCCACTCCCAGGCGTGGTTTTACCACAAAATCAGAAAACAGTGAAACAGAGAAGCAATCAGATCCTCTGTACACTGCTGTAGAATGCTGGACTCTCTGTTTGATTTGGTGTCATCATTTAAAGGGATTTATACAGAAATTAGAAACCATCAAAACGCAGCTGGATGTTTAGAACTCGGATCCCTCAGAACCCTTTTTTGACAGTATGTACAGACATAACAGAACTGTTTGTGATTCACTGCAAACCTAGAAGTATAAGACAACAGACAGGACATGATTTATAGCATGTCACAGTTATAAAATATAGCAAGAATGAAACATGCTATATATTTTTTGTTTTGTTTTTGCATTTTTTGTTTTTTTTGTTTTTGCATTTTTTGTTTTGGCATTGTATGTTGGCATATATGTTATAATATTATTTAATATATATAATATAATATATTTAACATTATTATGTATATGCTTATGTTAAACATTATGATGCAAAATGGAAATCAGTGTAAGAAAATTGTGCAGTAAAACTAGGCTCAATGTCTTTGAAAACCTTAAACCTTACATCAAGAAGATAAAGCTAAAGAAAAAGTCTCAAAGATTAATATTCATAAATTCAGAAATCATTCCACCACCTCCATAAAGTTACCAAAATGAATTAGAGATTCAGAGTATTGGTGTTTCTATACCAGCTGCTGTGCATGTCTAGCTTTTAAATTCAAGTTATACATTTAATGGAAGTTGCCAAAATCTCTAAGAGCTGCTTTAAGCATTGCAGCTTATTCCAGTCCCTATTGCCACTATTCTGTCATAAAATATATACTTTTAATTTGTGACCAGAAAAGCAACCCATGGTCAAAAAACTATTGAGCAAGTTCTACAAGGAACTGCCTGAGAGTGTGCAGAAGGCAGAGCTTATAATCTCAGTTTTGAACAATCAATTAAAAGCAGCTGTGAAAAGTATAAAGGAAATTATTATCCTTCTTTTAAAGTAGGTTTTTAGGTCTTGTATGCTTTATCCAGATATCTCATTTTCAGTCAAAAATTAATTAGCATGGACCATGCACTGATTGGCTACTGATTGATATAGTAAATTAGCTTTTCATGTCTTCATGCATTTAATATCAGTGGCACATTTAATATTTTAAGTTGTGTTTTTATCTGTTCCGCCAACGCCTTCACATTTGGTAATGTGAATGTGAATTGTGTCAATATTATTACTGCAAGGTGTTGGTAATACATTAATTTCTCACGTAGGAGGACTATCATTCAGAAAGAAAAAAGTGAAAGTAAAGTCAACGAATCTAAAAATAAATTGTAGTAATGGCACCAAAAAAAGTTGCACATTTATCTATATGTTTCAGATTTCCTATGACTGATGTCGCATGTTACACACCTCCAGGCTCACCTATTTGTCACAAGTTTGAGAGCCAAACAGCCACAAATGGCTTCCAATTTCCAGCGAGTTCGGGCAGGCCATTAGTTTTACTGCCAAGATGAAGAAGCCCAAAAAATCGCAGTCGATAGTCATGTGAAATGTTTGATATGAGCATTCGGAGACTGATTAAGAGCTCAGTGTGGACGTGGGCCCTGGCAGTGTGGGGGGCCTCCCGACATCACCCGGTTCAGTTGCAGCTACTTGTAAAAGGGAAAATAAGACCACAAATGTATGTTTTTAATGCTTTTAATGTCTAGTTTCTCTGCTTTTAAGTTCGCAATTTGTACTTAGAGTAATTAAGATTACATTCAAGATTAAGCTTGGCCTTTTTTCCATCTATGATATGTGTAATTTTCCATAATAAATGAACTATACTAAAAATATTTCCCAACTAAATAGACTGATTATTATTCATTTCTGTGTGTGTGTGGGAGAAGGAGAGAGAGAGAGATGTTTGGTTTTGAGGTGCAGATCTCTTTCCTCAGGCAGTCTGAGATTTAAAGCAGCTTATCATTTCTAAACATTTGATTTACTATTTCCTCTAAAACTGCTGCGTTATTATACATTTAAATGTGTAATGCTGGGAAATTATACATGCTAATGAATTGTGTTCCTTTGGCTTATCTTTAAACTACACTTTTAGAAGTTCCCTCGTTAAGTCTTTAGTGTTTAGATAGCATAAAAGTGTGGTTTGAGGATTTAAGGGCAATGCTCACACTGTTTGCATTTAACCGTACTAAAATTTTGTGAGATTTTATAAAACCCTTTAATTAACTATACGTATGATTCAGTTTGACGATAACACTGATTCTGGGATTTAACATATTTTAGAAATATTAATATGAGGTTAGGTTAAGTTTTGGCAATTGAGGCAACTTAAGACAATCATGTCATCAGACACTTTGCAAATGATATATTTGAAACCTTTAATTACTGACGGAACATCTCTTCATATCATCCTTTTAGATTCAGTGTTTCCCACCAGTATGGAGTTGTAGAAAATTCTGCACCAAAAGCACTTGTGAATCTATTTGACGGTCTCTCCGTCCCAGCTGAAATAAAAGACCTGACGCCCCAAACGCATCAGCAGCAGCCTAACAAAGTTACATCCGTCTGAGCCATGTCGAGTCCATATCACAGAGAGTGGGAAATGCATTCGGAAACGCAGCTGCCAAGTAATACATAGTAGAAACCTAATGCATTTTTATTGCAGTCGAAAAAGATTTATTTTTGCTCTGTCGGTGGAATGTAAGGACACTCGCAGGGGATTGGTACATTCAATTTCTATATATTTCCGCAAACATCAGTCATTACCAGAAGGACAACTTAACAAATAATCATATACACACTGTTGTATCATAGCTGGGTTATCACTGCAAGACACCAGCAGAGCCGATTTGTTAGTGGCAAAGAGTGAAAAGCTCAACAGTTGTGGCTTATATTTGTAGGGTATTACTGTAGATGAAGTTGGTATGCATGATTATATCATACGGTCCAAAATAAGTGTGGGAAAATAATATTGATAGAGGCTGTGAGGTTGTGAGTTGGGTAAGACTTTCAAAGATTTGTTTGGCGATCCTGAACACAGCGTTGAATAACGCAAACTGCTTAAAATGTTTATCTCTGATTTTAAAAAGGGCAAATTATATGTAAGTGCTCAGTTGCAGGGTGTGCTTTACTGATCCGAAAACAGCAGCTTAACAAGAGAAAAGGAGAATGACCTACTCAAGATAACAAGTACAGTCTACTCTAGAGAGTGTGGACGAATAATACTTCCAAAAAAATGTAGACTATTCTTAAGGAGATTGTTCCGTGCAGATTATAAATGATATCAATTGTGTGTGAGAAGCTGGTTAACATGCTTGCATCTGTCTTGACAAGTGACTGCTTTACATGTTTATGCAATTGTCAACCGCTAAGGAGTTAGCGAATGGAAAAAAAAACTTTGTGTTTTCTTTCAAATCTTCTTTCCTCCCTCAAGGCTAATTGGAAACAGTCAAGACAAGAGCAGCTAAACAGAGGCAGACCGGGGTGGAGGAGAACAGGGCTCTCGCTATGAGCTTTATACGCCGATAATGTCCTGGCTAAAGCCGGCCAGACGGAGTGTTTTCAATGTTTAGCCATATGCTGTGGGTCAAACCTCTTAAGTTGTGTTTTGTTGGGTTCTGCATTCTTTCACATTTGCCGTCTGGCCCGAGCTGCCACTCAATCTCAACCACGAACCCGTCCTGTGATTTCATTTCTCGGACATAGATGTGTGATCTGAATGAGCAGTAGTAAAGGATGAGCTTCTATTCCCTCTACTGTAAATAAAAGTGATGGTGCTGAGTGTAATGACTAGAGATTCATTCATACATTATTCAAACCGCTTGGTCCCTATCGGGGCCTATCCGGGGAACTACGGGCACAAGGTGGGGACCAACCCTGGACAGGCGCCAACACAGCGCAGGGTACACACACTCACACTCTCATTCACATCTTACGGGGCCAATTTAGAGTCGCCAATTAACCAATTGCTTTTGGACTGTGGGAGGAAACCAGAGAACCTGGAGGAAACCCCACGCAAACACGGGGAGAACATGCAAACTCCACACAGAACCCAGGGTTTGAACCTAGGACCTTCTCGCTGTGAGGCAACAGTGCTAACCACTGCACTGCCATGCTGTCCAGACTAGAGATAATGACATTACCTCGAATGTGGCTGCTCCAAATTGGCCTAAATCAGATTGGTAGCAGTTTGGCATTCTCCTAACGGAGACAATTAATGCAGGGACTTCACAGTTGCAAATCTCTTGCAGGCCTCAGTCATTTTTGAACAGAACAGTGATATTTAACTCACAAATGTTAGAATTTATGGTTTCAATGTTGATGTTTTGCCTGAGCTGAGCTTTATGAGTAGGGCTAGATTTGATCTGAGCATCTCTACGTCTTATCATTTAGGTAAGAAGATGGAGACCACCTTCCTCAATCTCTACTACCTGTCAGAGTGTGTATGGCAATGTGTGTGTGTGTAAAGAGGGATCCCCCTGTTGCTGGCGGGCTGTCTGTTAGCCCAGATTAGTGTTCTTACCCTGCCATCTGCTGGTGGTGCTACAGGTCTCTGTCTCTCTCACTCACCAAATACTTAATTCTGTCCATTGTCTACTCTCTTATCTCACTTTTCTTACAATTTACATCTCTGCCTTGTCTCTCTAGCTGCATCACTCTTATGTTCCACCTCTCGGTCACCTCCTCTACTCCCTTCACTGTGGTTCTCTCTTGCCATCTCTGTCTTTCCTCTGTATTCTGTCTCTTATGCCCTGCTGTGCCTGTTTGTCTATATTTCTGCCTCCAGTGCTGCCTGTCTTAAATGCGCAGGGAAGAGACGCAGTAAGAAGGAGAGACAGTAAGGAGGGAGAAAGAGAGGAGAACAAAAGGCAAAGATTATTGGAGAGTAAGAGTATTGGAGTAAGAGAGACACAAAGAGAGGCGGAGAGAGAAAGAATGGTGAGAGAGGGAAGAACGAAAGACAAGTTTGAGAGAGAGAATGAGTTTGGGTAGAGAGACAGAGAGGAAGAGATAAAGTAAGCAAGAGGGTGAGAGAGAAAAAGAGAGGATTTTTAGAGAGAGAGAGAGAGTGCGAGCAGTTATCGGAAAATAAGCGTGAGGTTTGAAAGGGGTTTTAATTGAGGCATTCGTTATGTTTGAAAAGGTGAAGTCCTCCAGGGCGGCTACAGGAAGCGCGACCCACTTCATAGCCTCACACATTAATAAAGAACGGCATCTCGTGACTTTAGCTTTCAGACCACAACCTTACACACGCTAAATATAGGAGCAGACGCGGTAATTCCCTCCACCTGGGGGATCACACGCTGGAGTGCAGGCCGTCAGTTAGGAGTGAAGCAGAAGCCACATACCCACAGACGCAATGCATCTTCATACACACACAATACACCAAACACACACACACAATCGCACATGCTCACAGAAAACACCACACAAACACACTCACACACACACACTCATACAGTTTCAATCTTTTTTGAGTTTTTAAAGATTATTTAGATTACTGGCTCTAAATAATCCAACACCTATTTTTAACCTCAGTAACCAGAAGCAAATTGGGGCTGTTGATAGTGTATTGAATCGGGAGTTCGCCTCGTGATCGGAGGGTCGCCGGTTCAAGTTCTGGACCGGAAAAGGTACCACTGCTACTCAGGCAATCATATTCAAAGTGCCATCCCCAAGCACTGCTCCTTGGGTGCTGCCAAACAGCTGCCCAATGCTCCTTCATATTTTGTTGTGTTGCACTGTGTGCTGTACAGTATTTACAAATACAAGTCTTTTGACCCTTTTAGATTTTCAAGTTGAAGCTGCAAGCTTTTCTTTTAAAGTATTTGTCCTCACAAAGTCTCATGTTTTTCATCATTTCTTCACAATCAGTTCCTCTCAAATACATAAAATCCTGCCCGACCAAACATGAAAATAAAAACACAAAACTCTTTTTCTTCCATTCAGACACACACACAGACACACAAACACATACACAAACTGCCCCCCGAAGGGTCTGCATGCGTCCCCTTTTTAAATAATTGTACCATTAATAATCCACAGTGGTCTGATGCTGCACCTAATAGGAGTCATCCGGTCCTGCGCTCCCCAGCCAGCTCACTCGGAAGCGGACATCGTCTGGCTGCATGAGAACTCGCCACGACGGCGACTTCCATGTCTTTTTTATCTATCTGTTTGTTTGTCTTCTGGTTTTTTTGGGGGATCGCTGGCATAAGCTTGAGTCATGGAGTTTTTTTAAGCTTTTTTTATGTACAGCGGTAGCGTTCTGATTCTAACTACATGCTTCCTTTTGTTAAACCCATTTGCAGCCAGGCTGCACTGTCACGGAATAACTGTGACTAAAGCTCTGTAATAATTTCTCTTTCAGCTTCCCACAGTACAATCAGGTAGAAATACAGTATTTTCCACAAGCTTCTGTAATTTGCAGCTCCATTATTTTCGACTAGCGATATTCATTATTCGTCTTATAAGGGAATCTCCCTGGGTGTGTGTGACACGTTAATTCCAGAGTAAAGGTAATTTACGACTCTTAAACCTGTATTCGAGACGTGGGGTGGGTGGAAACTTATGCCCATCTCCCAGCCGCCTGCCCTTTTGCCCCTCGATGATCATGAGCTGTCATAAGCTGCTGTAATATTCAAGGGTGGGACAAACCAAACATTCAGGCCCAAACTGGATTTGCAGACAATTCAGGGCCATATTTCAGGGCTTTATTCCTAAAATTATTATAATTTGTAATAGTGGAAGGTGGATGCCGGTTCCTTGTAAAAGTGTGTTTGCTTGATAATTGAAAAGGGTTTTCTGAGCTGAGAATTCGTCACCGCCGCCAGCGCTGGCTGCCAGATACAGCTTTTTCTGGGCGCTACCCAAAGGGGATGACAGGATTGTTGGACATCATGCCTTCCCCGAAAGAGTAGGGTGGCACATTTCAAGCCAGACGTGGCTCGCGTGATGGGAGGGACGGTTCGGTGAAAAGTGTCAAACTGCACGTACATGGAAATGGATGGTGTCAGGATTAGCAAGAGAAACTATTACTGTTGTGTCGTGTTACTGTCAGTGTCGTTCTGATAAAAAGGTCAGTGTGGTTTCTAGGTTATGATGATTATAGAGCCACCTTTGGCCAGGAATTTTATATTAGAAACATGTCATTTAATTTGTAAAGTAACACCTGATAAGGCCTCACCTGCACCTTCACCAGAGGAAATGAAGAGACTACGTGGCCAGAAAGGAAGCGAGACTGTCACGCATGGATGGAGGAATCTGGGTTTACAAAAAATGGAGCAAGAAACGTTAAATCATTTTTGCCTACATATTATTTTTACACACTAGCACTTGTTTCTCAAAACACACAGATTTCATTTGTTAGGCTCAAATTCCATTATAGAACAGACAATAGTGTTATAGAACTGCAGACCAGTCTCGAGGCCATACTACAATATTACTGAGACCGAGACCAGTTTTTGAAGGTCTCGGCCTCGTTTCGGACTCATGGACTGGGACAAAGAGGACTATTAATGGGGGGTTTTCGGAGAGGGGACATTATAATGATATACCATGCATACCATGCATGTTTAGGTCACAGAATGTTGCAATCTCTCATGTTTCTAAAATGTAACCAACCCATATTAGTTGATTAGATGATTGTTGGTTGGTTTCAGGCTGTGTGTGTGGTGTTTAGCAACTACCTCCTTATCTTTGGGGTGTGTTTGGTCTTGAGGAGTGTTCTGCCACTGTGCTTTGTTGAATTTAACATATGAAGTGATCAGTTTGAATAACTGCTTCCAGTGAAGAGATTTCCTCATAATAGATATGTAAGAGAGAATTATTGCTTAGTGTATATTGTTTACTTTGTTGAGCGCTTTTTGAGAGTTGCTTAGGCTTTGGATCTTCCTCTTATTTGTCATAAGGTGTAAAACGCTTTCCGTCTCGGACTCACCTTGGTTTCTGCCCTTCACAATCTTGGTCTTGGTCAGCGTCTTGACACACGCTGGTCTCGGTCAGGAATTGGTCTTGGTTTAAGGTGGTCTTGACTACATCTCTACCAGAAAGACCTTCTTTCAAACACCAACAGAAACTGAATACATTCATTTTCTAGTTTTATTACAACCAAAGTAAAATCATGTCCAACTATGCACTGTATAATAAAAATATACAATATAAAGTAAAATTGATGTCTGCTGCAGTTAGCACTGTATGTTTGGAGTGTTCCATCACCATGCTGCGCTTGGACCATGCAGCACTGCCGTTCTCCTCAATGTTCTGGACACTATGGCTACAAACAAGACACTACAATTACTAATAAGACACTACAAAGTTGCATTGGACGGTCTAAATGTTCATTGGGGATCAGACATTCCAGCATGACTTCAGTACCATTCACCCTTTTCTGTTTTAGCCCTCCCACCATATTCTCCTTCTCTCATTTTTTTGAGACGATTCAAGTCCGATTCAAGTCCATATGAGAAATTACCCCTTTTGGAAGCAAGAGAAGATGCCTGTAAAGACATTTGTTTGAGGATTATCATGGCTGGATAAAACATTCCAGGAGGAAATATGAATACTATTGGACAAACAATGAGCAAATGAACTAGAAATGAACTAGAATCCCAACCGTGGTCACAGTAGGGACCGGAGCCTATCCCGGAAACTATGGCCACAAGGCGGAGACCAGCCCTGGGCAGTGCTAACACACTGCAGGGCACACACACTCACACTATCACACCTTACAGGGCCAATTTAGAGTCACCTATTAACCTATAGTGCATGCTTTGGACTATGGGAGGAACCCTGGAGCCGCCGGCGAAAACCCATGCGAATACGGGGAGGGCATGCAAATACCACACAGAAAGGCCCTACGGTCGATCCGGGATCGAACCCAGAACCTTCTCGTTGTGAGGGGGCAGCGTTAATCACTGCGCCACCGTGCCGCCCGCATGTGGTGTAATTTGTTCATACTGTAATATACAGTACTGTGAAACGGGCTTGAGCCACCCCTCATTTCTTTCTGTTTTGCTTCCAAAGTCTTTCTTGTGTTTTTAATGTAGTCTTGAGAAATACAGCAGTATTTACACGTATGCTTGCACATGTTGCAATAAATCACTGAACCTATTGTCTCAGTTTCCTAGCAAAATATAAAGAAATGAGAGGTGACTACTGTACTACTATAAGCAGAGTTACAAAATCAGTGTATTCTTTTGAGAAAAATTTAAAAATATGTAAATTGTATGATATAGTAAAAAATGTCTGTCATGTATATAACACACAGAGCTCAACCACAATTAAAAAAATAGTAAATATGGTAATACATTTGTGCTTTTGCATTACACACCTGTTGGCCTGTTGGGGTGTGTTGGTGTGTGTGTGTTGATCAGCTCATACTGGCAAAGCCTGGAATTCCATTGCATATTTAATGCATAATATATTGCCTCGCTGCATGGTGTGTGTTGCTGATGTTGGGGTGTGTGTTTATATGCAGACATGTTTCGATGCATGCATGTGTATGTCTGAGTGAGTGTTCTGTGTGTGTGTGTGTGTTTGTGACCAGGTTAGGTGTGATCTGTTATTTGGACAGGTTCGTTGCACTGCATGGGAAAGATTTCCCCCGAGGCTGAGTCATTTCTCTCTGTCCTGCATTTAAATCCTTATAGCGGTGAAGCCTTCAAATCACCGGACATACATCACTTACAGCTGAGCACAGGCAACAGAGCAGAGCATCTCCCTCTCCTGTACACACACACACACACACACACACACACACACACACATACACATACACCAAGAAGAAATCTGTTATGGTATTAAGATCTGTCATTCTCCTAAATTAGAAAAACATTATTAATGTAATATCTTTAGTGTTGCATAAATATTTCGAATAAAAATGGCCAGTGTTGCTTATGATATTTAAATTCTCTTCTGTGTCTGATTTTTCTCTTCATAAGCTTTTATGTTTCCTCCTTTATACTGCTGCTTTTTATTGATTTTACTCCATTGTAAGTGTTTCCAGTATTAAAGGGGAAACATTTATTACTAAGTCTCGCTGATGGCCTTTCAGCTATTAATGATGTGTTTTACAACCCTCTCTTCTCTGTCTCTCTCTCTTTCTTTCTTTCTGTCTTACTCACACACACACATGCACGCACGCACACACACACACACACAGTCCTGTATTACTATCTTTGTGAGGTCTTTCCATAGACTCCCATAATAACTAAAATACATAATTTTACATCTACACCTAACCCTAACCCTAACCTTAACCTCAGTAACCAAAAGCACATCTTTTACCTCTTTTAGTTTCTCAAATAAAACAAGCACATTTTCTATAGTCATTTCTCCTCATGAGGACCTCTCAACTCCACAAAACCCCAAAAAACACATAAAAGTGATTTTAGGGGACAAAAGGTCCCCACAATGCGATAAATACATGTCCACACACACACACACTCACACACAATGGCAAAAAGAGAGCAAGAGAGAGACCCCTAAATGTTTCCATCTGTTTCTACTTTCTCCTTCATCTAATCAGGATCCATCATGTTTGAGTGACATGCAGCGTGTTGCCGATTCCGTCAGTGTTCACTGTGCGGACTAAAACTGAGAGACGGAGAGATTTCTGCAGTCATGGCCCGCTCTTCCTCCACCACCACTCTCACGTCCACCACTTCTTCAGCTATGACACACTGTCGTCTGTCCGTTTATGCAGGTGTTGACCGCCAACACAGTTCCAGTGCAGCTCTACTACTCCTTTTTTCCGCCGATCTGAGTTGTAGAGTTATTATCTGAGCGAAGAGCAATCACGACATCAGACATCCAGCGGCTTTTTGGGCTCCGTAACGTAACACCACCCCCTTTATCGAATTTAACAGGTTATTGGAAACAGCTTGTACACACAATTTAAGAATGATGAAGGGAGAGAGTTTCCCTTTCCTCTCTCTTCTTCCTTTTCCTATGCACTATCCACCCTTACTTTTCACTGTGTCCTCCATTCAGCTTTCACTCTCCTATGTCCATCATAGTGCACACATGACACCAAGTAACTGTGGGAAACACAAAACACTCGATCATGGTAATGTTAAGCTGTACAGTCTGTTACAGTGTGCAAAACATTATATTTTCCTTTTTTAGGGATTTTAGGGATTCTAAGGATTTAAAAACTCCCAATTTCTTATTTTTAATACAAATTTTTTTTTAAAAACCTGCCATCTTATGTCAGTAGAGACCGCTTTTCAGTAGCCTGAGCTAAACCATTATGCTTCAGACATGCAAGGGCAAGTTTTTTCTTGGTATTCTTGATTGAAATCAATCTTCTTGATTTCAAGTTTAGCAATCCCATCACCATCACCAGTCTCGAGTAAGCCATTCCACACTCTCCCATCACTATAATCTCTCCCATCACCACTTGTCCAGCAAAAAAATTAAGCATCTTGAAACATTATGCAATCTTCTAAAGACTCTTACACTCCTTTTTTTCTCTCTACTGAGCACACAGTGTTGTTTCCTTGAAGCAAGATAAAGAAGCAATACGTTACTCCTATGCACGGTAAGTGATTGTCGGTTCAAATCTAGCTCTATCGTAAGCGCCAGAACGATCACTATTAACCTTAGCCCCAAGTTGCTTCATGGACACTGTCTCTGTAATTAGGGTATGGACATTGCTCTGAATAAGAGCATCTGAAAAATACTGTAATGCTTTTAGAGTGCTGTGCCTGTGTGTTTAAGAATATGGGGTGCAGCTTTCTGTGCTTTGTCCCTAAAGAACCACACATAAGCCAGACCTGAGAAGCCCACAAGTGAGCAGATCACAAGGACAGGGCTGTGCTCTGAGATCTGTCTTATGAGACTTTCTCACGTTACGATTATGACAAGCAAGGTGTGAATTCCTGACGATGTGAAGAAACAGAGAGAGATAGAAAGAGAGGGAGAGGGAGATTGTTTCTGATGAAAAGCTTTCTACAGAGGCTCTGTGGGAAAGGTGTCATCTCTCCCTCCTCTGTCACCTCAGAGCAGTGTTTTCACCCTCTCGCACCACAGTCACACCGCTGCACTGGGCCTGGGCCGCCCTCCCGCTAATGTGCAGCACGCCAATTAGACCATTAGCAGCGCAGACAGCCACCTGGAGGTACATGTGTTTCACACACAAGAAGCTATTTTCTAAATGACTCTCCCCTGTGCCAATTCTACTCTATCAAATTCAGGTTTTGTGATTTTGATCTAAAAATCCACCAAGCCCTGCACTGCTTAGGACATATGGGTCTGACTTACCATTGCACATGTGGAGAAAGTAAAACACATAGTCAGACCGAATAGTGTTTCTTACCACTTTACCAATTATTCTGAGCCTGTAAGAGGTCGTGTAAAATGCCGTCTTTCTTGATCAAGTCAGTTTTTTTTACTGTCATAACAATAATATGAAGCAGTACAGTACACAGTGAAATTAAATAATGCCTCTCTAGGACTATGGTACTACATAAAAACATACAGAGGTATTTGGGGATTACACAACACAAAAAAAACACAAAAATGTAACAAAGCATAAAAATGTGTGCAAACAGGGAGATACAACAATTACAATAAATAAACAGACATGCGTACAATATGCTCCTGGGAACATAGAGTTCAATGTTGTAAACATGACTGCATATTAAATGGCTGGAGTAAAAGGCATCAACTGATGTAGTGTGATAGAGCTATAAAATTGAAGTTGCAGATTTCAGGTATTATTATTTTATTTTATTTTTTAAATTATTATGCGTGTAACTTACATTTCTTTACATTTTCCATGACAGTAAGTCACTGTATTCTATTGACTAACATTTCTTAATGGCAAGAAAGGAGTGCTGTTCTCCTTAAAGATGGCCCAGTAGTGCTGATGGTAGGATAAACCAGACTTGAACCTGCATGCTGTTGCTGATGAGTATCCTACCACTAGGCAACTACTAGTTAAAACTTAAATATAACTTTATTACATGTCAAAACTTATATATTCCATCATATATTACTGCCTATGTAATAATGTAACATGCAGCTATATCTCATGCAAGCACTTTGAGATTATCTAAATAAAATGTATTATAACATTTTGACTGACAAACAAAATTTGTCAACATCACATCTGACTGTCTTAAGGTGGAATGATATAACAAGGTGTAATTTGCTATAGTTAATTATATTTAATGATAATGTTCAATATTTTTTATTTGATGCACAATATACACTGCTGGGCAAAAAATGAGGCAAGCACAATTTATTGCATGTTTTCTGATTACTTTTCTTGCTCATCAAATCCAGGTGAAATAAGTAACAGCGTTTCACAATATTGAATGCATTGACTGTAACCAGTGTACAGTTTAGACGGGGACAGCGTTCCCTGTATTTGTTTTTAGTAAACTCAGCCATTTGGGCGAGCTGTCTTACTGCCTTTCACAGTGTGCTGCATCAGTGCTGTTCCATGCATGCCTGATTGCTTTCCACAACTAGTCAGCGCTCCTAAATTATCTTAATTGGACACTAATTAAATTGAGGTTAATGACCCTACAACTAGACACTGCCTGCTGTAATCAGCCAGTCCATACTTCAATGTGCGCTAAATGTATACAGTATTGTGTTAGACGGTTGCTACCTGCTTACACTGTTGCATTTGTATTGTTCAAATACAAATGTATGTACAGAAACTGCGATGAACTCTTTTTGATTAATTTTTTTTGGTCAGCAGTCTATATTAATGTATATTTAACAAGAAGCTTATATAAATATCTGCTTTAATGCAGCTTTATGACAGATAGAATCAGACCTGATGGGGTGGTAGCAGTATATGGTAGTACACTCCAAACCAAATAGTACAGTACATAGTAGTATACTCACCTACAGACCAAGAGGTTATATGTTAAAATCCAGCTTTCATTCTACTGCCAGAACAACCACCACTGAGTCACTGAGCGACGCCCTTAACCCCAAGCTGCTCCAGGGAGACTGTCCCTGTAATTAGAACATGGAAGTCGCTCCGGATGAATTTCTGCTAAATTCCATAAATGTAATTGCAACTGTAAATTCAATTAAAATACAAAGTAAAAGTGTTCATTTTGGATCTGTAAGTCCTAATAAAAATTATATTAGATAAATGATTGTGTCCACGGAACTAATGTGATGAGACAGAACTACTACTGATCAGGCAGCAAAGCAACAAATCTGAATTTGAGTTGGGGTTGTAAAATCTGTTTTTTAGGATAGATGAAAGGAATGGCAGAGGTCACCAGGTCACCTTTTCCACAACCAGCCAGTGCCCATGTAGCTACAGTAGCACCAGCGAAGCCACAGTAGCGACAGATAAGAGAAATAACCGGCTCCTGTTCATGTTAATTAGGAGACTGCAGCTGTCTGTCTGAGATGGAGGAGAGAGATCAGTGGCTGAATCTGCATTGCAATAGGAGGGAGGGGGGCAGAGGGAGAGAGAGAGCAAGCGAGAGAGGGGTGGGGGAGAGAGAGTCGGGAGTGATGAAAAGCAGGCAGAAGTGCTTGCAGGCATGGCGTTTATCATGCAGGTTTAGCATGCACATGTGGAAATGAACGACCCCGTTATCTGCATAGGCTGGGTGAGCTTAGTTTCGTGCGCGCTCATTTATTGTACGTAAGTGGCAGGCTGACGGGACCTGCAAGCCCATGATATATCGGCTCCCGCCCCTCACTCCAACAGCTATGGACCAACATTAAGCGCTTTCCCAACCCGCCCCGGAGCGACTCTGCTCTTTGCTTAAATAGTAAAAAGTTGATTTTTTGACTCTGCGGTTTGTGTTGCATATCACTGGCGAGCTCAAGTGTGGAGAGGAAAGCACTGTGCAGGGATTGTAGAGGTGCAACGGCATTTTATCTGCAAAAGATGTTAAACAACAAAACTAAAGACAAATGAGATATTTTATAATCAAAATATTACACTCTTAACAACTGAACTAGGATGCTCATTCACATAAATAAGGCCTCAATTAACAAACTGACTTTAATTAACTAACAAATTAATTAGATTTGAAGAGTCACATCATGAGGTGTGCAGATTCATTTTGAATGAAATAAAACCCACTTGCTATCATTTTTTTTGTAGAAAACAAGTTGTATCTTGTCTAAAAACAAGATCACAGGTATCACATTTTCAGTCTGTCATTGCGTAAGTGATGTGTAGAGAAATTGGCAGATGGTGATTGACAGTTGCTTTGGATATGGAAAAACGACACTGCAGACGGTATGCTTTACCATAACTGAGTCTCAGTCAAAAAGAGGTGTATGAAAGAGCCTTCTTTAGAATTTCTTGTAGAAATGTGCGTTGGGGGGCGTAGTCAGGGGTACGGTGGAGGACGGCTGGACGTCTCTCCCTCCACTGTAATGAGCTGGTTTTTGCTGTCAAAAAAGGGCAAAGGAGAAAGGGAGAGAACTGATAACTGTCAATCTCATACAAAATTACTCAGTCAACCCAGCTTGAGGCACTTTAACACACACTCACTCACCCACCTTCCCACGCACATTCTCTCACTCTCTCATACACACACACACACACACAGAGAAAGGGAGAGAAAACATGTTTCATATGTACCCTCTATTGACGTGAGGACCCCAAACTGAGAATCCTTTATTTATGCTTTCTTATTGAGTTCACAGGCTCCAGACCAAAACCATCTCTCTTACTCTCTCCACCAATCCCTCTCTCCCTCATTCCCTCTGCTTCATCCACCTCTTATATATGTGACCGTGACAGCTTTAAACCTTCAGACTGTCCTGGGGCTTTCATTAAATCAGTGTTTTTAATTTGTATGACTCCAGTATACAGCAAAGTGTCAAACAGTTTGGAGGTAAAAAAAAAAAAAAAGGACAGTTAAAATAATAGAAATCTTCTGTCGATCGAGGTAACATTTTTTAAACTTTACCGCGGACAGACTCATTTATAAGACAGACAGTAAAATGCAGATATTAACATGTTGGCTGTGTGAACGTTCACTCAATCTGTCGTTCGCTCCTTTAATTATTTATAATAAATGCTTCGCTATGACAAATGTATGAGCGCTGTCAAAAGAAATGGCTCGGCAATAAATTTTGGACATGAACACGTGAACCTGTACTCCCCAAACTCTTAATATCCCATGCAGAGAGAGAGAGAGCGAGAGAGAGAATTTGCATATTTTATACATATGAACCAATTTATAAAAGTAAGAAAGTAAATTTGCAATGTCTCAGCGTCTTATAGGATTTGAAATAAAACCACGTAGGTCATATTCATGCTGAAGTATATAAAATATAGAAGTGTATACAGAAGCAAATTGTATACAAGGAAGAATCAAAAACATTTGTTAAAATCATCATAGTATATTGCATGATTTCTCACACCATACCATATGATTTTCCTTCTTCATTACTGTACTTAAGTAGATTTTTTGTATACCTGTACTTTGCTTGATTATTTATTTTTGTGCCAACTTTTAACTTTTACTACGTACATTTTTAGCATGAATATCTGTACTTTCTACTCCTTACATTTTCAAATCAGGCTCTTTACTCTTGTTTCATTTAATTAAAATGACGTTTATTAGGCCATGCATTATACCTATTCCATATCAATAATGCGCGCCGTCCGGCCACTTGACTGACTGGTTGAGGCTTAAAAATGTAGTAAACACAAAGACAATCACATTGGTGTGTTCATCTTTGCTCATAACGCACAACACGATAGACATGATAAAGCGAGAGAGAATGAAAAAGAAACTAAAACCAGGCGGTATATCGTCAGGAAATTATATCGTGATTTCTGTGGCAGAAAGAATTCAGTGCAGTTGAGTTTATTTATACAGCGCTCTTTACAGCACTATAATATTTATGTATGATGTGTTTATGAGGCGATCATCATGTATAATGATGGTAATGGCCACTGGAGCTTTATGTATTCATGTGGCATGATTTTTCTCTGCTTGCGCTCTACATAACGCTTGGACATGGAGTCCGGTCAGCTTTGCCCTAAAATAGTGGTTTTGTTCTTCGCAAGGGTACTTTATTCCTACCTTAAGTATGTTTTAGAGCTTTTTCATTTTAACTTGAGTAAGGAAGTCGAGTCAATACTTCAACTTTTTAAACACATGTATCTATACTTCTGCTTGAGTGAAGAATGTGTGTACTGTTGACACCTCTGGTCCTAACACCAGCACTACCACCACTGGGGCCCTGAGCAAGGTCCTAAAATTGCCATTTTTTGTTTAGTGTGGTTTATTTATATATGTATATTCTATGTGCCTTCTTTGTACTCTGTAAAATCTGCATCCACACTGTGTTGTCTCTCTGTATACTATGTAGCTGAGATGACAAAAAGGTTTACTTTGACTTTGGCTTCGACTTCGTTGTTTTAGAGAGACCGTCCCAGTAATTATGAAGCAGAAACCTCTCTACATAACAGCATCTGTTAAAAGGCTGTAAATGTAAAATAAATTGTTTTTCTAATTAACACTTAGTTTTATTTTCAAATTTAACTGGTAAATGTTGTTTGCTGTAGCGTTCAGTGCTCTGTGCTACACTGTCACAAAACTCGTACCTTGTGCCTTAAAAAATAAATATTATCCCTTAAAGTGCAAAATTGTACCTTCAGGAAAAAAATGTACCCTTGAGGGTTCCACCCCAGTGACAAGATGGTCCTGTTTTGTACCTTTTTTACTTTAGAAAGTACACACAGCTCCCAAATGTCTCTACATTTTTTCTCGCTTTAGCACCAGTGCCTGTATTTAAGGTGTGGCAGGTAAGCGTGTTGAAGTCGAGGGCTCGTGTTAGGGTTCACAGCGCAGCTGTAATTTACACAACCGTCGCCTCTGGCAAATTTAAGGTAGAAACTTTGAATGTGACCAGCTGAGCAGCTGATTCTACACTAAGCAAAGTGTGAACCTGAAATTAATCATGCTTTAAACACCAAAATTATATTATCTCACAGGTTCAGAAAGTAATTATATATAATAATTCCGATTAAGTTTCTAGGTAAGGCGTTTAAGGGGATGTAAGAAGGTGAAAGCCACAGGTATGAGATCACAACCTCACTGTGTTTACTTATAGAGGAGAAAGACAAAAGAAGACTGTTGTCTCAGTACTGCACCGTAAATTCATTATTAAACTTGGCAGGACATCAGTTGTTCCACTGACGTGGTTCCATTTCTATCCGGCGCCATGTTCAGACACCTACGTAAAAATGAACCATAACCACAACAGCCGAATTATTCCCACGTGTAATTAGCTTTCGTATTAATTTATCGTAAATGAGCGCTTTCGAAACCAGCTTAATTATATACTTACATTTAATTATATTTGGTTTCTTTTAGGTTCACAGATGGAAAAACATATTTATTTTGGGATGGGAAAAGTCCACCGGGGGAGTGGGCCGTCTCGGTAGGGCTGAGGGCCGTCTGGTAGGAATTTGCTGTATTAGCTCGCTCGCTAAATGTGAGATGAACCGTGTTGTCAATCACCCCCAGGGCTGGAGAGGGAGGTAGAGCTGTCAATCACCATGCAAGAATCAATCCTCCCATTCACGTCCTCCCCACAAATGCTGCGTTCCGACGAGCACGACATTTCACAACGGAGGGGCCGCAACGAAATGGAGATGTGCTGACTGGTCAAACTGGTCTTTAAGCAGTTAAAAAGACACAGCTGACCGTTATTCATTTCTTTTGTATCTCTTACGTTCCCCCCAAATCCTTTCTACTACATAGGACAGATATATTTGCAGGGGATGGGTGTTACCTTTGAGCAATATAAAATAATGATCAACACATTAAAATGTGACAAAGATCTGACCAGCTTTGAAAAAGATCATTTCTTAATGAAACAATTTGTAAAAGTATATCAACTTTCCATTCAGTACATTCACAAATACACCCCAGAGGATCAATAGATGTATCCAGACTCATTACGCGTACATGCAGAGAGACTAAACTCATTATAATGCAGTTCACCATCAACATATTCAAATTGGAGATTTGTTTAGGTGCAAATTCATGGTAATTTAGCGACAGGGTGGAGAGGGAGAGGGATGAACAAGAGCGAAAGTGGTCGATTTTTTCATGGGGCTTCTCACTCTCTGTTGTGTTTTTGTGTATTCTGGGCAGAAGCAGTGGCTGGAATCAGGTATACACAGTCATTGGTCTTGTGGATCTGCCTGTGACATGTCCTGCCCCCCAGTGCAGGCTGTTTAGTTCCACTTCTGATCAGATCAGCATCTTTATAGCTTATCAGCCCTGGGCTGCAATTTTGGCTGGATGCTTTTACAAATGAACACAATCTGCAGTGAGCCTCCACTCCGATTGCACAAGGAAACAGAGCTGAGAAACTTCACTGGATTATCATGCCACTTGAGAACAAAACTCACACACTTACGCGGCTCAGGCTGGCCCACGGTGTGGCCCTGCCTTGCTATTGGCACTTTGTGGGTGTACTCCGTCTTATTTCGGTAGAATAATATAATTGTCTCTCATTTTATTGCTTGTAAAGCCATCTCTTTTCTGCGGGCGATGTAGGTGATCAATGTAGCACCTAACCGCATCAATTCTTCCAGGAATACTGTTTGTTTGGAAAATGATCCAAAGCGGGACGGAGAGGAGCGGAGGATTCGGCTGCTCTTGTATTAGTTTAGTGAGTTGGGTCCTCATGTTCACTGCCGCAAACTCCATTTTTCACCTTATGAGTGTTTTATACAGCAGAATACACTGTATGAGGCATTACTTAACTGGAATAAATAGTCATGTTTGTTAGTCCTGACACACCGTGAGATCAGTTTCCACTGGAGGCTAAAGAGAGGAGAGAGAGATACCCTCCCTGAGGTAGTAATAAGAGACAGGGGGCACATGTTGGTGGTGAAAGTTGCCATGTCCATGCATTCGGCACATGCAGAATGTTTTTCTTTCACGAAAAACACCTTTGATTTGTGTTAGTTTGACCCAAATGACCACCAGTAAGGGGAACAGGACCAAAGCTACATCGACTTCATCATTTTAGAATTCATCTCCTGGGTTTAATTCCAAAAGTCACTAATCACATTTGTGTGACCTCTTAAACTCTACAAGCCTGTGTATTACCAATTATAACAAAGGAATCAAAAGAAATTGCAGGAAAGCCTGCTTTTCTTCATTGTGCAAACATGTTGAAGTGTTAATGTCAGTAAACTGCATAATCTCTGGAACAAATGTGTTTTTGCTCAACCATGTCTGATTATGAAAGCTCTGAGAAATGTTGTACATTCAGCAGCTTCATGAAATGAGCTATTACAGTGCTATCAGAGAGCGATTACTGATTTATTATTTACTGCACACATTTCCTAAAAATATGGCTCAATGAAAATAAAATTTTGGACTAAAGTAAATTGACATGAACGTGAATTATGAATAGTGGAGAAAACACAGGTTTGGTGTATTAAATGAATGAATGAATGAATGAATGAGTGAATAAATAAATAAATAAATAAATACATTTAAGTTAAATTTAAAATAAGTTAATTTCCCATTTTATTTCCCAATACCGTTTTTGCAGCAGTTGAAACTAAGATCATAAATACCCAAAAACATGATTTTGATACTTTATTGACTATAGGAGTTCTCCTCAGCTATAATTAATTGATAAAAAATAATTGGCAGGTACAGAATCTGATCAGTTCTAATGGTGCTTGGATTATAAAGTCATATTTCAGTAGAGAAACTCTGCTTTTCTGAAAGTGACTCTACTTTGTTCAGTGCAGCTCTTTCAAATTAAGACGACATCTTTATTCAAGTCTCACAGTTAATGTATTTCCATTCACATTCTGTCCCATGGAGTTTCTTTTATTTCTCAGCCATTCAGAACTGAACACATGCATTATTCAACATGCAGGAGGAAGTTCTGCTGTAGTTAGAACTTACATCTCTTTCTCTCTCTCTCTCCCTCTCTCTCTCTCTCTCTCCCTGGTCTTCCACTTGCTCCCCGAGTAAAAGAGGAAGTGGAACTGTAACACAGGGTTCAGTCGTAATTGGTTACGGTCACGCTAACCAAACAGGAAGGAATCTGCAACTGATTAGAATTCTTCCTCCCGCAATAATAATAGTCCCAAAATTAATTATGCTCCCGGTCCATTCCCACCATTGGCTTTCCTGTTTTGAAGCTGTTTTATAGACGACAAATCCCCAGACAACAAAGGCTAGTTTTCAATTACAAGGGGAGTCAAACAGGGCCCCTGAGCCAACAGACACACATCTATCACCTGTACGTCTCCCAAAAGCGTCATAGCGTCACACTCGTTTTAACTGTTAGAGACAGCGTTCAAAGTGATATTCCTTCCACCGTGTCATGATGATCTTTGGGCTACGACGCTTTTGGGAAACTCCTGACAGCTCGACATTTTACACACTTACACAACCTCTGATGTGCTGAAAAATTTTCCTATGGCTCCCTGATGATTGTTAGCGTGGAGTGAAATGTTACTTATTATGTGTATGTGTGTGTGTGTGTGTCTTTCTCATTTAATAGGGAGTGTATTGCTATATGCAAAATATTCTTTATCTGAATGGTTTTAGGGTATGGAATTTACATGAAAAAATAGGATTTTAAATATTTTTATCAATATTTTATATAAACACAATATTCAAAAGTGTTTAATACAAACTTAATAATAATTAATAATAAACTTAATAATAATTATTATCCTTACATATAAATAAAAATCAAATACAAGGTTAAAGTTTTCTGGAAATGAAAGCACGTCTTACTGTAGGGAACAGCAAAAACAATACATTCTCCTTAATCTACAAGGGAACTGAGGCTAACTGTGGTTTACGCTCTAAAAATGTATGAGTTTAAACAACACAAACATGAGGCCTGTCAGGAGGTGATTTTATTATTCTCAGTTGCACACTTATATCCACATTTAAGCATCATGGATTCTGCAGAAAGCATTTTGGCTTTGGAAAAGTTTTCTGAAGCTCTCTCTGATTACTGTAAGACAAACAGATGGATTTCCAGAAAATATCCCCTCCATTCCTATACCTTTAATCTTAGAGAATAGAAATGAAACTCGCATGTGTGCAGAAAAGCAGGAGTCAATCTGCAAGAGAATGTCATCAGTGTCACTTTATATTTTACACTTAAGGATACATTCTGTGCTGTAATACCAAATCACAAGACGTATTTATATTTCTTGGATGTAATACACAAATGTAAGGCTGTTTTCAAAATATGAGTCTATTTTCCAGGATTCATTTTGAAATACCACCTGTATCACCGAAGCCAACACTCCACAAAGCAAAAGATTTTACTGGGAAAACAGATCAAATCATTACCCGATTATTGTATAAATTTTATTCTTCTAAAGGAGTCCACGAAATATGATACAGAATAAAATATATGATTCATATTAAACAGCTTTTTATTGATAAATTGTTAACATATGATATAAATACCCTACAGAAACAGCATATACAACATTATCAAACAAACATATATCTACCATCACAGTCCTTAAAGGGAAGTTCATGAAATCTATTAAGATGCTTATAAAGCTGCAGGCTCCAGGGAACAGAACACACGGTCATTAGATTACATATGCTGTTAGTAGATTCGAATGTCTGATTTTCTTCAATCAATTCAAATTATTCCATTTCAATCGGATGTTTTTCTTAAAACAGGCTGCCCACCAAAAGCGCATCTTGTTCTAATTTTTTTTCTGGAAATAACATCATACCGCAACGTTATTAAGGATTAACATGCATCCAGACATGCTAACATGCAAATACAAGGTTTGTAAAAGATTCCACATGTCTACACAGAGCCCAGCTGTTCACACACAGCACTGCACTTCCTATATAACACACACACACACCGGGTGCGGTATGGTAGATTCTCACACGTTTATCTCAGTCTCCAAAGGCCCCGCTCACCACGCCTTTCAGCCTAAACGTCGGCGCAGATCACACCAAACTCACTGTCATGTCACCTTACCTAAATGTCTCTCACCGGGCTCGAGAACTGGAGAGAAAAGACTGTGAAAGTGGAACCATCGCAAGCAGCTCCTGGAGGGAGGAAATCAGCCTCAAATGAGATCATACATGCCAAGGAGCGTTTCACCATGGGGCAAAAAAGAGGAAGGGGCAGATAACGAAGAGGAAAAAGCATTTTATATGGCCTGCCATAATGATCTCTGTGTGTGTTCAGTTTGTGTGCAGTTTACTTAGTTTTTTTTAATGTTTTCTCCCTTTTTAAAATATTTTATATATTATATTGCTGTTGTTAAGAACAAAATATGACCATGAATGATTTTTTTATTTGTAACTTTAAGTTTTGTAAAAATATGGAGAATCTTTTTTCATTTTAATTGTTTACGACAAAATATGATTTTATTATTTTATTTATTACTTTTTGAATTGTTGCCACAGTTATGTTTGTGTGTGATGTCTTAATTTCCCTCATACTGATCAATTTGTGACTACAGATCTATTTAAAAGAAAAAAATGCATTTAAAGAAAATATTTCGTATATTTTAAAAAATCAAAACAAATGAAAATCAAAAATAGATACAGTAATATGAGTGTCAATGGAAGTCTTACAAAAGAGTTAACATGATGTGGGTGTGTGTGTGTATATCTGTGTGTGAGTTTGTGTGTGTAAAGGCCCATTACCGACATTCAATAGCTCATCTATCTTGATGTGCGTTAGAAGTGGCACACCACAAACTATTAATCATAGAAGTCTCAGCGTATTGGATTCCGATGTTAGAACTCAACAGTCCTGACTGCGGCATCAAAGAGCACCTCCACCTGAACCTGTCAGAGCAAACGCTCGTCCTGCTGACAGACTCCCATTACATATTCCCACCACAATACGGTCTGCCGTTCACTTCACATAAAGGAGTTCCAATCTGTTACAACAAAGGGCCTGAGAAGGTTGACAGCCATGACTTTTCATATCCACATAGTGCTTCATTCAGTCATGGAAAATTTGTAGAAATTGTAAACACTGACAGCCATTATGTTCATACAAATAAAACCATAACCAATATTACAAGCACTTACTCCGCCCCAGCCCCAGATCCTGACTAATCAGATCCTGCCATAGAAGTTAGCTCATTAAAACAGATATGAATTTGCAACCATCAGACTGTTTTCTTTTATTTATTGTATCTATAAACAAAAGTAATATATGCAGAAGTACAAGTATTAAGTAGCAGAAAAATGTGGAGCAGCCCTTACCCTGACCTGAGATTCTGCAAAAGTCTTCTGTAGATACAGATATTTCAGCAGGAGTCCAGCGATATCTCACGTCTTGTAGCCCTGGGAACACTGCACTCAGTAAGCGTCTTGCCCAACGCTCTGAGAGAAACATGGACGCTGCAAGAGGGCTGAAGGTGTGTGACTGGCGGCCTGTTGACTCGGTTTAACCTCGCCTTCGCCCTCCCAGGTATTCGTCCCTGAACGCGGAGCTCTGTGGGAAAGTCGGAGAGCCGGCGATCAAGAGAAGCGGCGGCATGCGGAGGGCCACAGGCCGGGTGAGAGTTCACCACAACGTGTGGGGAAAAAAAGAAAAAGTGACTGCCGGGACCTGTCAAAGTGAAGACAGACAGGCCTGTACACACACACCCACACACACACACACCCACACACATACACACACATGCACACACACACAGAAGCTTTACTTCCTTGTCATCCAATGCTCTTTGTTATCTCCTAAATGCTACAGTGATGGACTTCTGTGTGTCAGGTTACTTCTGCAGGTGTAACTTCATATTACACATTTAGACATTTTTCTTCACATGGATAACTGCAGGCAAGAGGCTACTGACTCTAGATGATTAAGTACAAAATGACATTTACATGCATGACATTTACATTTGTAACCCTCAAATATAAATATACTATATACATATACAGTATACATGTATGCATACATAATTAAAGTATGTTATATGTTATTTAATGATTAAGCAACGATAAATCATCCACAAAAGCTGAACAATTCTGTGACTTACTACAGGCTTCAATGGCATTAATAAAATCCATTTTTATTTGACATGCAAGCTATCCTCATTGTTATTGTTAATGAAACTTAATAAAACTTTTCTCTGGCATGTTCATTTAAAACAAACCCCTGAATTCTTTTGCCAAAATATTTGAATGCTTTTTCACTCCAGGCCGTATTTTAAGCTGGCATCTGGTTTTCTCTATGAAGTCATTTCCCGAGGAAGTGTGGCAGTGTGGGTCTGTCCAAACCATCCAGAGGAATCAGAATGCATTATTAATACCCGAACAGAAACAAATCTGAATGCTGTAAAGTGTGTGTGTGTGTGTGTGTGTAAGTACTCCAGGTAGTTTTAAGTGTTGTTAGCAATAACCAGAATCAATTATTTAGCACTCTGACTGCTCATTGTTAGTGTAGCACTTTGAAAGATTTAATTTCCCAAGAAGTGGTTAGGATTTAATTTACAGGCAATAGTGTTATTTTGAATATTGTCCCTGACTGTGTGTGTGGGGGTGTGGGTATGAGAGAGCGACAGAGAAAGAGAGAGAGAGAATAAGTAGATCGCTCCCTACACTGATGTCCCATCGTGTGCAAGACTTTAAAATACTGTCTGCGTGAAATGTAAAATTTATGAACCCCCCCATGCTGCGCTTGATTTATGTGAAATAATAATACACTATTTAATGCTTAAACATGGCTGCGAGCAATCCCTGGCTATCAAGATGTACAACGGAGTAATGGCTAGGAAAGACAGATCACCTCACGGACTGAGGATGCTTGTTTAAGGTTGCTCGACAGATATATTAAACTATATGTAATTGTACACTAACTCCACGCTGTAGGCAGGGTACGAGAGAGAAAGACAGAGAGAGAGAGAGAGAGAGAGAGAGAGAGAGAGAGAGAGAGAGAGAGAGAGAGTACAAATGCCCATACTTTAAACTCTATAAAAGTGCTAGGGGTCAGGTAAGCCATTACCAGCTATTGCATTAGCTGTAATTATCCGTGGATAACTAATCCATGGGAAAACAGAACTGCTACTTTTTCAACCATAAACTCATCTGCTTAAGGGGGGAGGTATCAGGAATTCAGCTTCATCTCTGGCATGTGTGTCTCAGAGGTTAAGGCCTTCCAGATTTGACCAATTTCCTTTCAGCGACGGCCCGTGCTTGTACTTAACTCACCGAGATCAATTCGGTCTAAAGCGTGTTGCCAAGCAAAAAGCCTGCCACCGAGTTAAATGGGTGTTTCAGAACGCACGCTTCTGAACGGATTGTTCGGATTGTGAGCCGCCTCCGACCGCAAAAGACTTAGACAAAGTCAAACAGACAGTTTTCAAAGTCAGCTCGGCAGCGGCATGAAGACTGCCTTTCATGCGGGTGTTGATTTGTGGATTCCTGACAGGCGTGTTTAATTAAAACTCATTAGTGTGAAGGATCTTGGGGGTAAAGCGCCGACTCCCTCGTTTCACCGTTTGTGAAACGTTTCACTAAAACCTCAACAAGGCAAACAAACAGAGTAATTACAGCCCAAATGAAGCTGCGGTGTGGCCACTGCACCGTACCATTTTACATTTTAAATGTGCACGGGTTACGGGGATAGGCGTTCCCGTACCCCTCCCCAATCTCATCTCTCTTTCTCTCTCTCTTTCTCTCTCTCTTCTGCCTGCTCTCCGTGCCCCTACCTGCCCATGCCAAGAAAAACACCCCTTCCAAATCTGGTGATTCATATGCAATTACAACTCTGGTGAAGCGCAGGTGTTGAATTCTTTTTGGCACGACATAAAACATTATACGCATGATTTGTGCAGCCGTCGAACTCTGTAATTTCATTTTCCTGCTTTCATTTCTTCTCTTCCTGACCACACAATCCGTTTCAGTGCTTTTATGGGAGGAGAGGTGTGGAGGGAGGCTTTGAGAAGGGCATCTGACCTCCATGAGACTCGCCCATCCCTGACGTGCGAGACACGAACGGTCAAACCCCGCCAGCGTCACACTGGCTCCGGCTGTCATTCAAATATGCTTTAAAGAAATCTGACGTCACACGCCTGAACATTAGCACTGGGTGTATGGGTGTGTCAACACTTACAAGCTTGAATAAAATCTGGTTAAGATGAGAGAACATCATGATGATTGAGTAATGAATGTGTTGCTATTTTTCTTTTTTAATTTTAAAACATTTAGAAAGAATTTTTGAAAATGAGAATATTATGAACTAGAAACAGACAGCAGTAAAATAGAAAAAAAACATTTAAATTTAACTGCATTTTAAACGTATTTATTGTTACTGACACATAATGTTAGTTTTTATGCCTTTTCATAAGTGCATGGTTATAATTCTAAGTGTGTCCAACTTTTACATTTGTCATATCTCAGAACTGCTTTAAAAAATAACAGTGAGCAAAGTAATGCCATCGCTCAAAGCCAAAGTCTAAATGAAATGACACTGCATCATTTGTTTTCCCAGACCTTCCCCCATCACACTCTCTGTAAATTAAAGTGTATCAGATCGTCCCTTCAAGGGGTGATTTTAATAAATAAAATGTACAAACTTTTCCAGAAATTCATCTCTTTAGTGTAGCCAGACTGGTAAATGACATGAGAGAGGTTGAGTTAATTAATCACAGGCTGCGTGCTCGGTCATGCTGCCAGTTCCACGGACCGAAGGCACACAGAGCGGAGGTCTGGTTCCCTCTCCTGGCAGCTCTAAAGAAACAGATCCAAACAAGTAAAATGCAGTTGCATATCGATTGTGAGTTGGAATTTTTGTATAAAGTGTGGTGTTCCTTAAGTGTCTGTGTTGGAACTGCTCAGGGGAGACATTTCCAGAATCAAATCTTCAAATATTTTGAGTAGCATGTATTAAAATGCAGTCAGTATATGTATTAAAAGACAGTATACAAAAATAGAGGACAGTAGCCGAGCCCTCTGGACAAAATTAACGAAAAAGGGGGCTTTGAGAGTCTCAGTTTTACTGATTTTGTGTGTCTTTGAAAGAAAAGATGGGCTGTAGTCACCTATATGAGCCAGAAAGGTCAGCTGTGAAGGCAGAAGTGTTGCTTCAGTGTTGTCTGGGATGTGCTGTCAACTCTACTTTTAATCAAAAAGATATAAAATATACATTAGGTTAAGAGAGTCCATCTCAAAGGAAGCTAGTATATCAACATGGCCAAGTGGTTCGAGTCCATGCTTCAAATAGTAGAGAGGGTGAGAGAGAGGGTGGGGGGGGTAGAAAAAAAAGTGAGAGCACCAAGTCTAGAAGATCAAAGAAAATAACATGAGAGAGGATATGAGCTCTTAGAGGAGTAATATAGCAGCGATACCATCTGTTTTCTGAGTCATGCAGCAGGAAAAGGACAACAGAGACGGCCCTTTAGCCCAGGATAACAGGGCCCAAAAAATGCCTTATTAAGGAACCTCCAATTTAATATGAGATTGGCCAACATTAAAGGGATCCTCCAGAGAAGAGATCTTGCCGCAGTATTGAGGGACATCAGCCTCACATGACAAATAAATGTGAAGATAATTTCATGGAAGTTGAACCGTTGCTATTTTTCGTCTGGTATTTTCAATTTTGAAGGTTGAACTGTTCAGTGGACTAAAAATGCACTGGTCAATGTCTCTCATAACGTCGGGTGAAAGGGGGGTTTAGAGAAGTGAAGAAATCAGAATGCCTAGCATGTGTTCTGCTAGAACAAAAAATCTACTGCATTGTCAAATATTTAAATTATGATCAGATTTTCCCCACACAGACTGAAATACACGCATCATTTACATGCAAAATATCAGTTTAGGTCCAAATAATCACAATATTGTCACAGATCCCCACCTTGAGTGGCTTGATTTCTTCCACCATGCTAGCCTACGTGACAAATATCTCTAGTTATACAAATATTTGTATTTTTACAGATATATTAAACATTAAATGGTGAATATAATATATACGCACAATATATGCACAACCTGATTCTATACAAATGAAGCCATTACAACAATGACCACTAACCCTAAAACATTTCACATTTGTTGGCTTATACAAGCTATAATAAACAATTAAAGTGTTGTATAATCTTTGCCGAAGGATGTGTTATTGTTGTTGTTTGTAACTCTCCTTAATAGTTTTCATATTACTCTTTCATTTCCCACAAAAACAGACAATAGCCAGATATGAATTCTAATCAGATACATGCCCAAAATCAGTCAGCCATTCTAGCATTCCAGAAGATTTAGAGTTCTGGCCGATTAAGTGTGCAACAGGCCCTATTGGATCCAGAATGAACCTCTTCAGAAGCCATTCCCTCCACATTCAATATTTTATTTATCAGCGGTCATGTGGCCTGCTGTATGGCCATTCCAAGAATATGTACCTTCCTGAATAATCAATAAATATTCATTTCATTATTTAGTATCTCATGAGAAGGGGTTGGGCAGGGGGTGTAAAAAAGGTAAAATTCATTCCACAAATCCTTCACTGTTGATGAATCAGTTCACTTTTGAAGTTGGGTGCGGAAAGTGGCGCGTGCATGTAAACAGCTCCGTGCATCGCTGAATACCATTAGCAGGCCATAAATATGACACGGGTGTCTCTCTGGGACTATGACTCGGCGAGCCGGACGGCCAAGAAAGAACAGTAAATTCAAGGAGATTAATTAACCCCCTGCTTCCTGGACATTTCCAGGCCTCTCTCTCAGTGACCCCGTAAACATACCCGGGACAGACCTGTCCAGGGCAGCGGGTGGTGCAGAGCGAGGGCTCTCATTCAGAGGAATGAGTTATTAAGAGCATTTTTTTGAATAGATGGAAAAAAATGTAGCCCGGCTATTTAGTGTCATAAAGCCGGGCGGCAGTGGCAGTGGGGCTCGGCGGGACAGGAGGCAATACCACTCCAATCAAATCTGAGATGGATGAGGGATGGGGCCTGTCCACTCTGAATTTTTATATTGGGAAAGAGGCTGGAAGGGAATAATGCCATCTGTGAGTGAATTAACCTCTCGCCACGGTCAGAGAAGGCCCCTGTCATCTAGCGCGGATGGAAGAGGAAATGAATGGCCAGCGAGAGGGGGGTGAATAGCCCCTTTTACCTCACCCCTTATACTGAAGATTGGTTACACCTTTACAGTAAAGGATCTAGACTTGGCTTTGAGCTCATACTGTTCAGATAGTAACATGCAGTCTATATAACAGTCATTTTTATACATCACCACATGACAAATCAAGTCAGTTGTTAAATGTCCTCATCACCGGTTAATCAAGGTGGACTGGACAAACTGCTTCACCTTAAATGTACAAAAACCCTAAAAACAGTAAGGACTGAAGAAGTGTGAGTGAGAATACCCTCTAACACGATGGGACCATCTGAGGAGGAAAACAAGGTATGAAATTTAGGAATTCTACACTGTTTCTCATTACAGTTTCTTATTTACTGAGATAAAAGATGGGACACAAAAATTAACGACGTAAATACCGCAAATCCTGACACGCCTGATAATTTTGACCTATAGCGCAGAAGCTGCTTGTGGCACAAAGCGAGTCCCCAATCGCGTACTGCCCTACTAAGCAGTACGTAGCCAGAGCGCGCACCAGCAGTGGTGGCGTACTATTTACACACGCAGTGTGCACAACTCGCTTTGAAACGCAGCCTCCCCTTTAGCGGAAGTTGTTGGCTTGAGCCGGTGCGTGCGCACAGCGCTGCCGGGAGACGGCTACATCAGGAAGGGAAGCGAAATTAGCAGCCATGCCTCACACAGGCGCGCTAAAAACCACGAATCGTTACTTTCCCGTGGAGAATTAAAAGAGTGGAGTGAATAAATTCGACGCGGCTATGAAGTAGTGACGAGGGCAACTGTCCACGTTAATGCTTAACCCGCTGCTTTCATCCCGGAAGTAGCTGCGTAGCCAGGTAGCGGTTAGCTTGTCTTCTGGACTCCTATTCTTAAACGTTTTTGAGTGTGGCGCATGAGGTAACATGCAGCTCTTGTCTGGGCACCGGCTCTCAGTTAGCTGTGTGTTGTGTGGTTTGATAAATGAATGATGTAAATGAAGAGGTTGGGGCTGTGAGTGTGTACCAGGCCCCCTGAACATGGCATAGCAGAGGATCTGTTGCTTATCGACACGTTCATTTGGCTTTCTGCCCTTTAGCTCAGGTAAGATTTTAGTCTCTTAAGTGAGTCAGATGTCACTCGTAACGGGTCATAAATCTGCAACCTATCTCATGCAATACCAGCCTTAAGTAAACAAAGGCAGGTTCCGCACTTGTGGATCAGCTTCTTCTGTAGTCTTTAGTTGCAAGAGGTGCAACTTATTACATGCAGGCTAGGGTCTTCCCTTAATGGAGAAGGTAAGGTAACACTAGTGTAATAATAACACACAATAATAGGTCAATTAAGTCTGTTTACACAACTATTACTTTTGACATATTCCTATTTCAGAAACAGCCTTGCACTTAACTACATTTTGCATTGATATAACAATGTTACAAATAAAGATTTTAAAATCTCTCTTTGATTTGATATTGATCCGTGTAAGCCCTTGTAGGATGTCTAACTCTTAGTAAAACAATTCATTCTGAAAAACTTCAGCATCTACTGTATGTCTGTTGTCCCTTTGTATTATATATGTTTATTAACATTATTCTTATAGCGTTGCCACATATTTCTTTTATATTACCTAAGAGCAGTGTCATTTATGTCTTGACAACGTAATGATGTTAAATCTGTAGGAGGCCTCAGACACGATGAGCTCCAAATTCGCATTGATCAACCACAACTCGCGCAAGCACATCTCTATCTCCATCCCCTCTTCAACAGACGCCATGTCCCCACACATCAAATCTGTAGAGGAGCTGAGGGTGTTGGGGATCAATCTGAGCAGTTTCAACACTCCCACACAGTTCTTTATCTGTGTTGCTGGAGTATTCATCTTTTACCTCATCTATGGGTATCTACAGGTATGATTTTCTCTTCTTAATTTCCACGATCTCTCAACACATAGAAGTGTCCCTGACCTGTAAGCTTGTGCTTACTTCCACTGCGTCTTTTAAAAATGGAAAGACAGATCTCCTTACATGACAAGAGACAGTGTATATTTTATATATTTAAAAAAAGCTTAAGTATGTTCTGTTAGCGTGCCAAATTGCAAGGCATATGCACCCATGAACAGTGTGCCTGGTAAAGAAGAGTTTTAGAGTACAAGACACATTTCTGAATGCACATACTTTTTTACAAAGTATATTTACACCATAATCTATTACACACTGTCTTTTAACCCTTAGAAGGGACAGTTGGTAGCGTAACGATTAGTGAGTTTGACCTGGAGGTTGCTGGTTCAAGTCCTTGGCCAGTAAAGGTGTACTCATGAGCAAGCACTGCTCCTCGGGCACCACCAAAAAGCTTCCCACTCATTCACAGATGGGTCAGATGCACATTGTCACATTTTGTGTGTTGGGTTATGGTGTGTTTACAATGACAAATAATCACTCACTTTAATTCAAATTTATATGTCATCAAACTCTGAAATAACATAAATGGAACTGCAATGACTAAAATTGTATAACTTTTTATTTACCTTTCTTTGGTTACTGCTGTAATTGTAGAATGTAAAGAATAGATTTTTCTTTTTACTTTTTTAAAGAACATAATTTTTATTTGAAGGCCTGTTTACAGTTTATTTTATTATTAATTAAATTGATTTCCTATATATAAGCATCAACGGTTAGATCAAAATGTCATTAAGGTGTCTGGCGTTTCCCACCAGAACTGATACTGTATAACACTGAATGACAAAAATATAGATTTGGTGAGTCTGAAAATCTCTGATTGTACTTGTAATTAAACTTCTGTGACCCTGAATTCCCACACTCATATGCCCATGACCTATTCATTTACTTATCCTGTCATTCTCTCCCAAGGAGCTGATTTTCTCAGTTGAGGGCTTCAGACCCTTTGGCTGGTACCTCACATTAGTCCAGTTTGGCTTCTACTCCATGTTTGGCTTGGTGGAGTTGCAGCTTACCCAGGACAAAAGGAGAAGGTGGGTGGCAAAGCTACAACTTTAAAGAAGAGACAGTTTACATGAAAACCACAATGAAAATTTTTTTATAGAAATATAATTTGCCATAGAGTATTTTTCCCTCTGAGAGGTTCATCTAGTTAAGACTCTGACTAGTTGCTTAAAATGGATCAGCACAACTGACTTTTTTTTTTACTTTGTTGGATATCTGAATTCGATATTTAGGATTCAGGCATTATATTGTATTGAACCTTTTTCAGGATTCCGGGCAAAACCTATATGATCATAGCATTTCTAACAGTTGGGACCATGGGCCTTTCTAACACATCGCTGGGATACTTGAACTATCCAACGCAAGTCATCTTCAAGTGCTGCAAGCTCATTCCAGTTATGATCGGAGGAGTTTTCATACAAGGTAACAGATTCTAAATTTTGGAGGACAATATTCACTACCATAGCTTCTCACTGTGCAGTTTGTTACTTTTTAATTGTAGCACTGATGACTGCAGATCGAGAAGAAGTCTAAAGTAAAGAAAGAAAGAGTGTTATTAAGTTCCAGGTATAATAACATGGTTACCTAAAAGGGATTTTAGCAATCATTGTTAACTCTAAATTGAGTGCAGTGCATGTTATTTCTTTTTTAAATTACCATACTAACATGCAGACATGGTGGAGGTTAAAAAACTGTGTAAAAATTGTTCAACTATCAGCATGCATAATAATTTTACTTAAAGAAATGTTAATATGCCCATCAGTTTTGTAAATGTTTACTTTATTAGAGAAACCTTCCATTTTGCCTCTATTTAAACCTATCTCTAGGTAAGATTTGTTTTTTCTAAATTGGAGTAAAAGATGAATGGTCATATAAAACGATTGAATTGTATATTTTATTTTTACATTGTTGTTTTAGTAGTTGTAGTGCACACAACAATTCAATCTACAGTTTGTGGATATAGCATGGTAATTGACACCTTTATTTGAAGACATCTTCAACAAACTACAGAACCCAGAACTGCTGTCATTGATGCTAATTTCTACAAATTTTAATTTTAATTTCCGCTTGGGGACCTGTGGACTTGCAGTGTGTTACCTTCAAGCACAAACAGAAATGTGTATTGTGTAACAGAAATTATTATTAATTAATATACTGCAGTAGACAATGATCTATTTGCAAGCCCTACTATCTGGTACCTGGTACCCTAGTGATCATAATGCAAGTCTATTGTTTATGCTGAGCGGTCATAACCACGTGTGGTCCCACAGATATTAGACAACGAACTCACATATACCTTTAGCTCATTACATTTTCTTGTGGCCATTGTTATTGTTACATTCACTGGTAAGTTGTGTGACCGGAACAAAGCCGCCCGTTGAAAGTTTCTGCCCAGCCTCTCTCAGTTTCTCACTCTCCCTCGATCAGAGCAGTGACCATTGTTCACTTGACTTTTCTGATGCAAGTGTTGGGTTCCTCAGAGGCGGAAAGCTAGAAAACAAACGAGAGCAAGAGAGAGACGAGTTCAGCCGCCGCTTTTATCTCTCCATCATCTTCTCAAGGTTTCAGTTCCCACTGATCACAACGACTTTGTGATGGGGTTGTTTTCTCTTTCATTCTTTCTTGGCGTTGCGGGCCCACGCTCCCCCAGGGCTGGTCTGTTGGTTCGGGATGTGAGCAGGATGCGAGTCCATCAAAGCAGCGCGGAATCAAAGAGTTACGGGCCAACCTGCTGCGTCACCTTGTCATCCCCACGGCAACGGACCAGTTGGAAAGACTTGCCCCCCCCACCCCCGCCTCTTCTCTCTCTCTTATTTTTTCACATGTCCAGCCCCAAAAGACCTCCACCCCGTTACGTGAATCCTGCAAGCAGAGAAGGTAAACCCATTCCAAAATTCTTGCTCTCTCACTGAACTGAAGAAGACATCCTTCTCTACGACTGAACTTGTTCAAAGAGCTCCATGTTGCCAACCCCGAGCCAGTGTCATGGTGGCGGCTCTGGCTTGCGTTGATCTAAAGCTCTAAAGCTTTGCCGGTTGTTCTTTCCCCTCTCACACTCCACCTGACCACAGCAGAAAGGCCTTGTACGGGCATCACAAGCACCTTCCTAATGGGGCTCGTCAGGAAGCGCCGCGTCCCGCCCCTGGCTGGCGCTCAGTGGAGCAGCTTTGAAAGTCTTTTGTGATCAGGCTGAACTGACGGGTGCCAAAGCTATCACGCTGCCAACAAGAAAATTATCCAAGAAAAGGAGATGATCTCTTCTTGCTGTCTGTTTCCAGTTTCTTGCCGGACTGAGAAACAGTCAGTCATGCAGGGGAGTGGTGTTTCTGTGGCTGTCTGGAGAAGTGTCAGTGAGTGTTGTTGTTTTGCATTGCAGGGAAAAGGTACAATGTGGCTGACGTTTCAGCTGCTTTGTGTATGAGCCTGGGCCTTATCTGGTTCACCCTGACCGACAGCAAAGTTGCACCGAACTTTAATGTGACTGGTAAGGTGCTGATCCTTCCTGTTTCCTGCTGATCCCTACTCTTTTTTTTTTCAATCTGATAAAGCGATATTGTTATTTGCATCTTTACACATTGCATGTTCCTCAAGTTACAGTATGGTCTGTGAGTTGATCAAAGTCCTACACACCATTCAGATTTTTTTTAATTTACTGCAGTTTTTGATTCATAATTGGTGCTGTGTCTTGATTCTCAGGGGTGATCCTCATCTCTCTGGCACTTTGTGCCGATGCTGCTATTGGGAATGTGCAGGAAAAAGCTATGAAGCTGCATAACGGGTCCAACTCAGAAATGGTAAACCCAGTCACTACGCACGGTTACCCAGTAAAATTAATTCTCCAAACATTCATATCTCACATGTTTATTCTTGTTTTTTATCAAGTCAAGTGATGCTCACAATTAAGTGATGCTTTAGTAGCAGTAGTATTATCCCGTCAGAAATCCAGCAGGAATTAACAATAGTGTAGCAGTGGAGGCCTGCATTTGTAAGATGTCTTTGTAAAATAAAAGGCTGGTATTTTAGCATGGTAGATGACATGGGCTTGTAGCAGTAGAACTTATTTCCAGCCTTGATATTCTAGCAGGTCTCCCATCCAACCTGATAAGTCGTTCCTGGTTAGCGTGAACATGAGACTGTGTTGGATGGAAAACCTGCTGGATGAACTCTAAACCTCTATAAACTATAAACCTCTTACCTGTAAAAATAAAACTGTTTTTTTTTTCCAGCACTATGATGTGAACCGTCATTAGAATCAGGTCTCATTTCTGAATGCAAATCTAGGAGATCTAAATGAACAACGGATCCAGCCTCATTTGGACAAGTTTAGAGATTTAGAAGCAATTTATATGTTTAGGAATTAATGTTGCTACAGTAGCAGAATTATTTCGAAAGCTGTTCTCCTGTTGACATAAATTCCTTATATTTTAGATTCTACTTCTAGTTTAAGGTGTATATTTGATATTCTGTTTATGTATTGTTTATTCTGTGTGCCTTATTTGTTTTTGTTCCTGTTCTTTGCACTGTTAAAACTGGAGCCACGTCGTCTCGTCTCTTTGTATACTTGTACAGTATATAGCAGAGATGACAAAGTTTAAGTAGACTTTGACTTTATGAGGCCTCGAAATTGATAACACACTCAGAGAATTATATTTGAATCGTGTATTGTAGAATTTCTCATTTATATGATTGTAGAATGTAGAAAACAACTTTATCTAGTACTTCACTTTATATTCACATTATTTGCATTTTGATTACTACATCTTTAGATGTCTTTAGATTTCGCAGACTCGTCTAAAGGTCGCTGCAGTATAATGTTGACAATATAGTGATACTTATAAAACGTATGAATGTTAGATATGCAGTGTTAGAAATTTGTCTCATTTTTTTGTAATTGGAAGAGCAGAGCTTGATTGTAACGGTGTGCTCTGTGTTATAGGTGTTGTATTCCTACTCCATTGGGTTTGTCTACATTCTTCTTGGGCTGCTGTGTATTGGAGGTCTGGGACCTGCGGTGGCCTTCTGTGCTCAGGTCAGCTGTGTAGACACATACACACGCTCTGGCCCAATGCCACACATACATTTTCGTTAAAAATACAGACCATCTTGAGATATGTGGCATGTGTAGTTCAGTAAAGACCACTACTTTGTCTGCAAAGTCTTCAAATCATACCAGTGTGTGTTGATTGAGACAATTTTTTAACTGTTAATCTCTACACATCAGCATCCCGTGACAACGTATGGCTACGCGTTCTTCTTCTCCCTGACGGGCTACTTCGGCATCTCCTTCGTCCTGGCCCTGATAAAGCTTTTCGGTGCGCTGGTCGCCGTCACAGGTAAGGCGTTTACAACCTGATAGTCTTTCTATCTACAGGGAAGTTTGCCTACAGTGCAAGTCTTCACAGCCAGCCAGATAACTTTAGACAAATGTCTAAATGAGGCATGGCCGAGCTTCTCAACCCTGGTCCTAGTGGCTCAATGTTCCGCACTGATTTAGGCTTTCCCAACCACAGCACACATGATGCAACTCGTTAGCTAATTAGAAGTGTAGGATCACAATCGTTTGGCAACTCGGCCACAGGGGATGCACAAGTCAGTGTATTTCTCAGTGCCAGTCCCAAGCCTGGATGAATGAGGAGGGTTGTGTTGAGGGCATCCAGTTAAAACTATTGCCAAATCAGTACTCTGAGAGTAATAATCCACTGTGGCAGCTGCTGATGGTAGCAGAGAAGAAGAGATCATGCTCTGCTGATGTTGGGCTGTGGGGACCAGGCCGAAGAAATACAAAGTTAAGAAGTGTTGCTATTGGACAGGCCTTGGCTTATTTTGAAATCTAACTTTGAATGCCTCCCTGGTCCAACAATGTCAGTATATAAAATTGTTTCTTTTTTTTTTTACTTCTTTAGTAACGACTGGACGAAAGGCCATGACGATCGTCTTGTCATTTTTGTTCTTCACGAAACCTTTCACTTTTCAGTAAGTGACCGTTTTGGAATGTTATTGTCAGACATTGGTTTATTGACTTTTCAGATTATTGCATGTTTGTAAAATTTAGTTCAGTTTATTACTTTCACTACACCTTCCCCTTTTCAAGGCCTCTGAGATTTTTCAGCAGCATCAGTGATAGATGTCACATTGCCTATAGCAGAACGATAAATATTGTCTTTCATAACCATGACTTTCATTATCATGACTTTCAGAGGAGGGAATTAATCTCATGTTTATCCTGTAGCTTCTGTCTTTCTGTTTATTTGCCTCATAAAACATGTTGTGAAATACAGTTCACGTTACAACGTGTACATTTCAAGCCAAGTTCCTGTTAAGAAAATCAAAGTTAGATATACTGTAAAGCTTCTTGCTTCCAGGTCCTTTAGATATAAAGCTTCTTGATTCTCTGTTGCAGATACGTATGGGGGGGCCTCCTTGTGATTTTTGGGATCTTCCTCAATGTCTACAGCAAAAACAGGGAAAAATTGAACCTGCCCTCATTCACCGAGTTCTGTAAACGAGCGCCCAGTAGGAGGAAGGGCCGACCGCTTTCACAGACTGTGTAGACGTGTGACTGGCGTCACTGAAGTATCTGCTCTCTCAAAGCAGGCTGGGGATGTGCTCAGACTCCGGACAACAACCCGGTGGAAAAGCAGCCTTTATGGTTCAGAATGACTTGGGTCTTGATTTTAGCCAAACAGCATTATTTTGCACTGGACTGAGGCTTGGGCCCTGCTGGACCAGGACAGAGTGATTTCAAACTGTGAAAGCAGCAACATCAGACTTGATGCCTGTTGTATCCAACTCGGATGCTGATACAAAAAAAGCGATTGGTCTCTTTTTCAGAAGCATGTACTACAAAACAATGGCATCTCTTGACACAAATCAGTCATTTCCAACGAGTTGTTTCTCTCTTTTTAAATTTATCTGTGATTAATTGGGAAGTGGAGTAACCCGGCCGTGTCTTTAAAAGGCTGATTTTTTTTTTTTTTGGAATTGCGTCGCTGTGTCGACTGCCATATTCGCTATCCGTTTGTTTCGGTGAAAGGGTAGCGCTTTTTACATTAAAAAACAAACCGGGAAGTTTATTCAAACGATTTGAAGTGTTTTCCTAAATGACGGCATAAGTAGCTTGCCAGGCATCTCTTATCCGCTGGCTGCAGCACAGAGAGTTGAAAGGCTGCCAAGCTGCTTCTCAGATGTTTACCCCCCCGATAGCCCAGGGCTTGTTTGATTAGGAATCCTGGAATAAGATAGCACTAGAAAGAAAACAAACATTGTTCATAGAGCTTGGCTTTAGACTTAATTTAGATGAGCGGAACGTGTGTGTGTGTTTAGCTGTTTGTGGGGATGAGGTATATCCATGATCGGAGAGCTTGGAATTTTTGGTGGTGTGGGGACATCGCAATAATTTTTTTGTTTTTTTCTCTTTATGTAAGAAATTAAAATAGCCTTAAGATGCCTTTAAATTATTCACAATTGTGTTAGGATTTGATGGGTGGACGTCAATCAGTGTTTAGGTACAGTAAAACACAATGAAGGGGGGAAATGCTCCACAATGATAGTATTAGTTTGTGTGGTTGTGTGTATGTGTGTGTGAGTGTGAGTGTGAGAGAGCCACCCTTAGGGTTGTGATTACTATGCACGCAGCACCACCCCTGTTCCTTTACACATGAGCTATCAGTACAGCCAACCATGACACAGCCTGGGTGATGATACAGACCTGCGCCTCGTCTTAACTGATCCATTTGCAATGTGTCAGAATTTGTGAATCACACTCGCAAGTGCACCATCTGCAGCCTTAAAGTCTCACTCCAAACTAGGTCATGAAGCCGCAGATGCTGTTAACTCGAGGAAGACGGTGAGGTCAGGAGTTAATAATACAGTGAACTTCAGTAATCCTCAAACACCCACGTTAGGTTTGGTAACTTATTTTTGCGGCACAAACTGAGCAAAATAAACCACGTGTGCCTTTCCTGCGCCTTTCAGGACTAACACTGTCGCGAACACGGACCAGGCCTCCCCTTAAATAGAGGATGTATTCATACCAGGGAAGTCCGTTAGTTCATTTGCTTTGGTCTGGACCAAATCAAATGTTTATTTTTTTTCCTTTGGTGCAGTTTGCTTTCACATGTGTGCTAAGGTCGTTCAACCATTGGACAGTGAGGGGGGGAAAGCGCAAAGCCCAAAGTGAAAGTACACAATCATGGAGATTTTGCGTGCTGTTCTCCCTGTCCTTGTAGTGATATGGATTATACGTTTAGATAAGTTTGCAGAAATGTTTGAGCGTCAAGAGCATTTGAAGCAACGTCAGTTTTAAAATATGATGCGTGTAATTTTGCAACGGCGAAGGTGCTGCAAAGCGGCTCCGAAGGAGAGCTCTACTCGGAGCTCCTCGTTATCCCACGGCTCATTTCTGGCATTGGCAATACATGTCTGTGTGTGTTGTTTAGTTATCCAAACTTTTCCTGTAATGCCACAGCGACGGGAGCACGTTAAATCCAAAAATATGCTTTTTGCAAATGGATCGGATCAAGGTCAGGCTGCTTTCATACCTTAAACAAACCATAGCGTTTGGTCCGCACCTCAGTTCGATGGTTTATATTCACACCTGCCTAAAAGGTCCGAACTAAGGGAGGAAACAAACTTGGGCTCGTTTTAAGCAAACTAAACAAGGCAGGTGTGAATACACCCAGAGATACAGATGGTGGCTGGGACCCAAATGAGTACATAAGTTCAGGCAGATAAAGCAGCACACAGTGGCAACTATAAAAAAGTTGGCTGTAGTTCAAAACTCGTTGCACAAACTAGTCAAAGTCAAAGTAAACTTTGTCATCTCTGCTATATACTGTACAGATGTACAGAGAGACGAGACGACGTGGCTCCAGTTTTCACAGTGCAAAAAGAAACAGGGAACAAAGAACCAACAGAGCACATGGAATAAACAATATATGAATAGAATACAAAATATACATTTTAAACTAGAAATGGAGTATTAAATATAACTTTAAAATAGAAATAGAAGTAGAAGTAGAAAGAAGGGCAATTTGGATGCAGTATTACCTGCAAAAGTGGAAATTGACTTTTTCACTGAGTGTGCATGAGGTTAGTAACAGTTTCAACACTTTTACACAAGAGCAAACCACCATGTCTATCTCCCAAGATATGACTGTGTGAAAAGGCTACTTTCTCTCTGTATTAAATGTTTACAGTCATGTGTTAAGTATAAAGGTGTCAAGTATAACCAGACTTCAGTCAGATAAACGTGCAGGAGGTACTGGTGGAAATTTGGTCCTTGCTTATGGTAGGTCTCATCGTTAAGTTGTGTTGGAAAAAAAAATACTTTTTTTGTTTCTGGATTAATCAAGTGTTTACACACACCCAATTTTATTATGTGCTGCTAACATTCCAGCAAGTTTGAGACTTGGTGGTGCTTCTCCTAGTGGTCAAAAACACTGAACACTGGACTACATGTGGTGGAGGGTGACCCTAACACCTTTTTTAAGTGTAACCGTTAGGGTGTTCAACGTATGAACGGAAGGGTGCCAGTTTGAATCCTGGACCGGGAAAGTTACCACAGAGGTACTCATTAGCAAGGTACCGTCCCCAACCACTGCTCTCTGGGCACTGCCCATGTTAGCTGGCCACTGCTCCTTCACAGATGGGTCACATTCCATTGTGTTGTGCTGTGTTTAATGATACTGTGAGAATATGTAGTTACAGATTTTAACCACTTACAAAATGTAAAAAAACAAAACATTTTTTTACCCTTACACAAATTATAGCATATTCACAAAAATGCGAAAGTCTAAGAATCCCAAATGTGGTTTCTCCCCGTAGCTTAGAAGCTTCACAAAACATAACCAAGTCTGCCCGGCCTTTTGTCTCAGAGCGAGCCATCCGGGGAGAAGTCCGGAGCTGGGGAGATGGAGTTATCTATCTCTGCGAGCGCTTTGTTTCAAACCATAACCCTTTTAAATGCAGCCAATTTGTCTTAAGGTGCAGAAATGGAGCGCTTGTTATTACCCACGCGTCTGAAAGGTCCATTTGGATGGCGCGAGGCCTGCAAACCCCAGCTGACTGCTGCCCAGTGCGGCCATTTGTCTTGGTGTGCGGAGACAAACGCCAGCAAAGTGAACAATGAAGCTTTAAACCCATTTGAAGTGCGGCGAGTTTCATCTATCAAATGGCGCACTCGCGCTTTGTGCCCCAGACGCTCCGCGTGCTCTGAACACACGGAACGTGGCTACAAGGACTTTAGGAACATCCACTGATGTGTTTTTAGTGTTTATTAGTGAGACCCATCCATTTTCGCAGTGCTTGAAGCCCAATTCCGGTTAATCATCCAGGTCTGGTTTGGATGCGGTGCGTAGTAACAGGTGACCAGAATAGCACAAAGGCCTCTATTACCACATACGTTGTAATATATGAGTTCTAGGAGCTTCGACCCACTCGTATTGCACATTTACTTTGAAAACGTGTTTGACCTTGCTGCAGTGCGACCAATACTCATTTAACGATGTCTCGTTCTCTCCCTCCTCTTTCTCTTACTCTCTCATGCCCATACAGTACACAAACACACACCCATACTCACACACAGAGTTGTGGGTTGGGCGAGGCTCTTATTAATGTTGGGTGTACCTGGGTTCAGCGACCTCCATGCCTGCTCCTCTGGCCTCCCTTCATAAATAATGGGGGACGTCTGCAGCTCATCACCTCAGTAAATAGACTCCAGCAGCAGCCCATATAACCGCTCCGGCCCCTGTGCAAGCCCAGCAGGCCCGGCTGGCAGCCCATCCATTACCACGGGGCGGCCGCACTGCCGTCCTTGGGCCCGGGCCGCTGACACCGAGAGCATGGTCGCACGAAAGGGGCCGAAGAGAAATCGCACGCAGAGGTCTAAAGTGGGTCGAAACCCGGAATCGGGACAGCGAGTAATTGGGGATGGACTTGTGCTCAATCGCTGCCTGAAGTCAATGGGATGGTGAGGAAGGTCCACTTTCGAAGGATAGAATATCGACTGACCCTAAGACTGAACTAGGACGGTCTGCTTTCATTTAAGACCACAGTTACATCAAGTGAGTATGAAAGTAGGAATGTTGCTACTAAGCTAGTAATCTTATGTTAGTTAAAAATAGCCAAATCTATAAATCGGAAATGTAATAAAAACATACACACCATTGTTCTTCAATATAAAATGTATTCGTACAATTATTTAAAAACAACTCTCAGATCAAGGTGCCTGTGCTCATGGCCCTTGCTTTTGCCATGTCTCTTGGTCAAAACCTACCTTTTTTGTGCACATCAGGTAATTTGGACAGCGAGTAATTAGGGATGGACTAGTGCTCGGCAGACGGCTAAATTCAAACCAAAGGTGAATGTCCAGTAACAAAAGATAGAATAGAGAATGACCTAAAGTAGAAAAGTCTTGTGTAATAACAAAGATACCAGATTTAGTCTGAACTAAAAGCTAGTATATTGTTATATCTGTTGGAGATTTATTTATTTATATATATATATATATATATATATATATATATATATATATATATATATATATATATATATATATAAAGAAAAGAAATCCCCAAAAGCTTTATTTTACAAAACGGTAAAATAATAATATATATGTAATATGTATGTATGTATGTGTGTGATTGTTTATTTATTTATTTTTTATTTTTATTATTAAAAATAATAATTTTTACAGTTTTTCTTGATTGCTTTCATGCAGCAGTCAACTCAAACTCCACATTTTCAAAACAGTTAACACACAGGCCTATGGTCAAAATGACAAATTTTGAAAAGTCTCTAACCGTGCCAAAACAGTTAAAATATGCAACAAAAGCAAATTTTGCCTTCAAACAACACAACTTGCAAACAAGTGTATGAGCTCTTCCAATCAATCATTACAAAATGCACACCAAAATACAGCACTTAGTGTGAGTCAGTGCACCATTGCATTGTAGTCTATTAGCTTGCATGCCAGTGCCATTTGTTGTCTTTCTACATAGGCTGTGTCAAATTGGCCTTCTTGAAAAGAATTGGATCCAGAATCAGAAATGCTTTGTTGCAAATTTTATTGATTCCATGACTTTTCTTTTTAATCAAACTGTGGCTGACAACTGAAATACTGTAAAGATTGCAGAAAAGAAACCAAAATGAAAGCTACTGTAATAAAATTAATTAGTTTAAATAGCCACTATGGATATTCAGTCTATTCACTCACGACAACAGGGCCGTATTTTCATCCACATCGCATACTATATATCTATAACAAGCAACACAGAGGTGGCACCTTTGAACGGTGTACAGACTGATTGCTGATTGAAGATTTGTGTGAAGGAGTGTCAAACGGGTGCTTTAGTGAATTCATTCTAATCTAGGTAGTGTCTAATAGTTAGGAATAGATGATTTGGTTACCGCAGTCAAACCAAAGAGCTGGGCTGCTTGAATGACATCTGTGTTAACAGTTATGCAAAGGGTTATAAAAATGTGTGAGTCCAATGAAAAAGTGTTAACACATGTGCAAGAGATGTCTTCAGGTTTGCTGAGATGGTGATGATGAAGACCAAGTGGATCCCAGTTTCTTTAAACAGGTCAAAACAAGAAAAACTGTAATAATAATACTAGTAATAATAATAAGTTTGACTGCCCCTATATTAAATGATCACTATAGTTTGACTTGAAAAAAGTTATAGTTTGACTTTTCCTAAGTGCTTGATGGCAGATGTACTTTTGACGGAGGAAGAACGTAGCCTGGAAATCTAAGCATCGGACAGTCTGCTTACAGCAGCATTACCGAGAACACACCAGTATTTGCTGGACAAATTAAAGAATTGGAATTGATGATAGGACTGTTCTCTTTTACAGACTAGCAGATATACATTGCAGCATTGCAAACACCTTACAAATCATTTCCCCATTCCTCATCCCGCAGGAAACACATACTCACATTAGGAGGATTATGTCCACTCTGAAAGGGCATTTTAAATAAAAGATTTTAAAATATGTAGTAAAAGTCAAAAATAAACCAGTTAGTTTCTTTTCTTTTTACCCTGTGTAAGATAACTTTCTCATATATTCACATAAAAAAGAGTTTAAAGGTCTAATTTGAGCATTCAAGTAAATAATAACATTAAGCTTCAGTTTCAGGGAAGACTGAGGAAAATGCCTGTATTTACAAGAGCTATAAATATTCATTTTGTGGATGTTCAGTTTATGTAAACTGCCTAACCTCACTTGGCCCTGTGTCTATGGTGTGTGTGTGTGTGAGTGTGTGTGTGTGAGAGAGAATAATACATGTGATGTATTTTCCAGTACAGATTTGCCTTGTCAGCAGGAGACATCAGCTCCGGACACTCTCCATCCCCACACTTTTCACTCGTGACAGAACACAGACCGCCGCAGTAGAGAGAATATTCCACACTCAGTCACCGAGCGGAATTCTCAATAATAAATATCACACTAATAATGAATGGCCCAGCGGCTGCAGTTGTCTTGAGGGCATAATATCTAATTTCCTCCCTACGTTTCATATTCCCACTCCTTCGTGTTCCTACAGTCTGTGATTAAAGCCGTCAATGCTCTCCATGGCTCTTATTTATTTTTCAAATCAGCACGTAAATCCAGACGGCAGATGCTTGTTACACACTAGTGTCAATAAATTATGACAGACAGACAGACGGACAGATCTGGAATGCTAAGCACCACTACACTGCTCAAAGGGCCAGCAACCTATCTCTATCTTTCCCTCTCTGTTTCTCTATCACAGATGCTCACGCATACAGAGAGAAAGAGAGAGCGATCTATTTATTATGGTTTGCAGATCTTATGGGAGGCACCAGTAAGCGAAGGTCAGATTTTATATTGACCCGATGATGAGATGTTATCCAAGTGTAGTTGAAAAATGCACAACAAATATTCAAGCTGCACCCACTCTAACCCAGCATTTCTCAACCCTGTTCCTTGCCCAATGCACTGCAATGATTCAGGTTTTCCCAACCACAGAACACCTGGTACAACTGATGGGGGTGCGCTGGTGCAAGAGATACCAAGTGAGTGCAGAGCATTGGGCTGCTAGAACCATGACGAGAAGCTCTGCTCCCCTTTCTGGGTCAAGCATATGGAAACACTTTTATGGGGTGAAGGATAAACTCTCTAGAGCTGTGTGATGTTGGAAAAATTGTTACTAAATGGTAGTTTACTAATGACTGTATTTTGAAAGAATCAATTAATTCCACAATGATTGGAGTGTTTTGGGTCAGTCAGAGCATCTGTACTGAGAATTAAGAGTAATAATTACAAAAAGTAATTAATCAACGTTTAACTTATTTACATTTTTTACATTTTTAGCCTGGATCCTTTCTTGAACTTCATCAAATTACAATGAAGGTTCTGGTACATTCATCACTCTGGCTCCCATGAATCCCGCTGCAATTTTACATATTCTCTTCCAGATTCAGAAAAACAGCTGCGTCTTGAAGTCAGATGCATACATAAGACGCAGGTCCATACCTGACCTCTGTAATGGGAATCAGCGGGAAATATCTGTTGGAGAGTTGACGCCAAACAGAGTCGGAGATGGGCCGGATTGACTCAATGACTGAGCGATGCGCCGGGATAAAATGGCTCTCTTTATACTTCCTGAACCGCGACCGACTACTTCCGGGTCCTAATGCCAGCCGCGGGACGCAGTGTGCGTCACAAACTGGCCCAATATGTTTTAACATTTACTCACCAACAAAACCCTTATATACGTATAAAGGAGGCAGCTGCACCCGCTTCTTTTCAGGTCTTAACATTTTCACTGTAATCAGTGCTTGGGACAAATATTGTACCTTGCTGAGATAACTTTACTGGTGTAGACACAACTACTTATTGAAACGACTTACATGTCCACAATAAACCATGACTGATCTGAGATAATGACACGTTAGTGACAGAAAATCAGATACCACACAGTTTTTATGCTTTAAATCCCACAAGCAAACGTAACTTAAAGTGAAAGGTATTTTATCAGCAATGCTATATTGGTATCTCCTTTTTGTGACTTTTCTACTTAAGCATTTTGATTCCCAACCCAAGCTGTCTAGATGAACCACCGTAGCCTTATCACAAACGTATTACAGAAAATGCTTTTTAGAATGTTGTTTATCATAATGACCAACTCTCTATTTAGCCCACATAACTAACATAAGCTTGACTAGCTAAAGAGTTCTATCTTCATAGCCCAAATGTATACCAGCAAACTAAAGATTTCCCACATTTTTATTGCTTAATCCGCAGCATAAACTGCAGAGAAAGTGCAGCAAACATCAAATACAATACAATTCAATTATGAGACCTCAATTTTTTTTATTTTTTTTTAAAAGGTCACACAAAAGCAGCACTCAGCACCAGTACAGAGTAACCATCAGGTTTAAAACTAGATCTCCTCCATTACTTTTAGGCAAAACTGGAATACAAACATTCAAGTATGTAGTGATTCTCAAACTGACATTTTGTTATGGCATGATGTAGACTTGGCAATTTGATGCAGGAACATTACATTAAAAATTACAGTCAGTAACACTAAATTACTTTAAAACACACATCACCATGAAACACAATGGACTGGTTGAAATAGTCACCACATTGCACTGCATCTGTTTTCTTTGTTAAGATGGCCATAGTTATTACACAGTTAACTACAAATTGTTATTGTGGTCTATTGTCTTGGGAAGGATAATGTATTGAAAAAAGAACAGAATTCCTAAACTTGTTACGTTTAGACCTCAGGTCTTAACATTTTTACCCATAATCATATTAGTCCATGGCCATTTCCATGAATTTGCATAACTACGTTCCTTTCATAAAGGCAGAGGTTAAAGATTATTCGGAAAGCAGCGCATGTATGGCGACCCTTAATTAGATATTCCCCCAACTTAATGTGCATTAAAGTCTCAAAGCGTCTTGGGCCTTACATGATGTAACATAGTCGGAGCCCAACAGCAGAGCAGAGGAATTGCTTTAATCGGAAATAATAAATAATGCGGTCGTCTACGGCAGCCAACACGAGGCAATTTAACGCATCAGTGGTGGTTGCCTATTAATTTGCACAGGGATGGAGTGGGGGAGCCTGGGAGTGTGGATTTGAGGGACAACATGGTTGTGTTATGTATCACCCCAGCTGCAACCAAGCAACACACACACACACACACCGTCTTTTTTTTTTTAATTATACCACTATTCCCCAACAATGTAAATGCTAGCATGAAAGAGGTATATTACAGTGAATTAATAAAGGGCTGTGAGATAGAGGCCCATATGTGTGTGTCCTTGGGGGTGTAGCATCAATAACGGTCGCCCCCGGGCTGGCGCCTGTGTCTGAATGTGAAATATGTGTACGCAGTAATTGGGTACAAAGATTGTGACCCTCCCTACTTGGTGGTGGGTTTATCTGTGAGCTGTGGGGCTCAGTTTTTTTTTGTCTGTAGGTGCAGATTGCAGCAGCTCTTTCCCTTCCATGCCATCCACCTTCTGGACTGTGGTCTTTTGTTTCTGTATTCAGCGTTCATTTACTTTGTGCTGTCTTGCGGCTCAAATGAGGTTTTAAATGAAAAATGGCTTTTTACTTGATGTATAAAACCGCGAATGGGGTGTAAAAGCCAGCATTTCAGACCTGATTATTTGAGACCAGGAAATGTTAGGAATTTGCAACAAAAGAGAAAGTTGATCATTAACTGATGTATCACTGATATATCACAAACAGTTAAATCTGTGTTGGCATCCTATCATTTGAGACCAAAGCACAAGGGTCTTATTGTGTACCTTTTTTGATCTTTGTAATCCAATCCAAAAACCTCTAGATGTTGGTATGTGAATGGTTCTGGATCAACAGTGAAATATTTTCTTTTTTTCTGTTGCTAAGGAACTAAGTAAAGGAGAATAGGAGGTAGGAACCGCATGTGGTTTTATTGTTGCACAGGAGTGGTTAAGAAAAGAGGACTCCTTTCCTTCTGGGGATCCAAATGACTACTAAGAAGTCTTTGCTTGAGATATGAATAACAAACTGGTAAAAGTCAAATGTTAACTTGGCACATTAGGAATAAAGCTGTGGCTGTGATGTACTCAGGTAACTTTAAGGGAGACAAGAACCTCCTGTGTGCTCAAGCATGAATGACACATATAATTAGAGCTTTAGAACATCACTGTCTCCATGGTGATCATCACCTAATCATCAGGGGGGAATCTGTGGATCCCATCTCTCTCTCACCCTCTCCCCCCTCTTTTGGGGGAAGAAATCTGCCCTATAGACATTCTGTCTGTGTTTTCCTGCAATTAATTAATGCATCCCCAGCTAGTTAGCGGTAGCACTTGTTTCAGGACGGCGATGGAGGAAGGGCAAAGGGCGGCAGCGAGCCTCGTCTTCATGGCTTGGGGCCTTCGCTTTCCCAGCCGCTGTGCTCGCTCTATTTTTACCCGAATCCTTTTAAGGAGAGATAAATCTGATTTTATGCAAGAGGACTCTCTTGGGTTTCAATTAACTCGAGGTCATGCTGCAGATCTATCGGCAAAAAGGAGGGAAGAAGATGGAACGAGAGAGAGAAAGAGAGAGAGTGGTTAGAAAGAGAGAGAATCTTTTAATTAATATGACCTAATTAAACATTTGTAAAAATGCATGTGCTTATTTTAAGCATGCAAGTTCTCTCTAATTGTGTGTTTACCCCCACACCGAGCCTCCCGCGATTAGGCCACAATATCTAGTGACTTTAGCTTACAACAGCTCAAGTCAAGTTGACGAAAGTTTTAGAGCCTGTGGTTTGTTGTAAGTCTTGTCTTCTTTGGGAACACGGCATAATTCATCTGGGTCCGCAGTGAGACTTTTAATGCCTTCACATAAACAGCACAGTAAAGGTAGCACACCAGAGTGTTGTAAGCTGAAAACCCTATAGGAAAATGAAGCAGGTCTGTTGGTAATTGTTAAACCATACTTTTGCAGCACAGACCAAGCTCTAGAATGAGGCCATGTGTCAGTTAGAGGAAAAGCTGTTGGGAAAAATAAAGGCAATTAAGGACGGTTTGGTCAGAATGACACAGTGTGATGTGTGACTTTCTTTCATGTGAGTTTAATAATATTCTAGCTCTGCCTTTACCTTGCTGGAGCACTACCCACAGGCCACATCTAACAAGAAACTTTTTTACACAGACTTCTGGGTATGAAAGTGTGTGAGTGAGCAGTTTTCTTTTACAGCTCCACAGATTGCATTATAAATGCTTTCCTATAGAAAATAAATAAATAAAATAAACTAATATAAATGTTTATCAGTTAGTTGAACCAGTTACTTTGAGTACTTTGTTAATCTGTTTTTACAGAATTCTTCAATTACTCTTGACATATTTATTCTTATATTTAACTATTTATCCCTAAAAGTGAAAGTGAGTGAGTGTCATTGTTAACACACCACAGCACAACACATACAGCGAAATGTGACCTCTACATTTGACCCATCTGTGAAGAGCAGTGGGCAGCGCCCGGGATGGTGCCTTTCTAATGAGTCCCTCAGTGGTGACTTTACTGGTTCAGGATTTGAACCAGCGAGCTTCCGATCATGGGACGAACACCGTAACTGTTACGCTAACAACTGCCCAGTGTATCATACTGTTTCTGGGCTTTCTGTAGATGCATTTGCAGCATGTATTTACAGTATCTTCAGGTGGGTCCTAACCTCTCCTTAATTTAGGGCGAATTAGTCAAGGATTAAGACTAATACTGGACTAGTTTAGAGTTTGAATGGTAAATCTCAAGTGGTACTACAACTTACTCCAAGACTAGGCTTAATCCATGAGCAAGAAACCTGTAGTGTCCTCTGTCTGTGTGCATGTGTGAGTGTGTGTAGAATGTGCTGGGCAGTGCAAAGAGGAGAATGGGAGCAGTGATTGATGAAGATTTCATTACCCTTCATTACCTGAATCTCTTTCTGCTGCCATCCTTCTTTCACAGATAAAGAGAGCAAAGATGGCAGGGGAATGAGAATATAAACCTAAACCACTGGCAAAAGAAGACACACAGTGTTATGTATAATCTGTCAAAGTATAAAAGTCTTTATAATCATTTACGTTGTACTCAGCGTTTCTTTTTCCCTTAGTTCTGTGTGTGTGTGTGTGTGTGGACATGTATTTATCGCATTGTGGGGACCTTTTGTCCCCTAAAATCACTTTAATCTGTTTTTTGGGGTTTTGTGGGGACATTTGAGAGGTCCCCATGAGGAAAAATGACTTTATAGAAAATGTGCTTGTTTTATTTGAGAAACTAAAAGAGGTAAAAGATGTGCTTTTGGTTACTGAGGTTAGGGTTAGGTGTAGGTGTAAAATTATGTACTTTAGTCATTATGTCTATGGAAGGACCTCACAAAGATATAATACAAGACTGTGTGTGTGTGTGTGTGTCTGTGCTTTCTTGGTGTTGAGAGGTTCTCATCCCCACTCTAGGCAGTTTCTATGAGGCTCTGTTGTGGTGTTAGCATGGCTGAGGCAGTGCTCACTAATTAGTGATGAGGCCTTCAGTGCTATAATCATGAGCATCTGGGTCCAGCAATTACTTAATGTGATATATTGGATATTCCCTGGCAGGCCAGAGGAGGCTGCTCGTAGGAGACAAATTATCCAAATTAATTTCTAATTTAAAATCCTATGCCTTTTATTATAAGCTGTGGGCGCCCCTCAGTATAAAATGAAAGGAGCAAGGGAGGGGCAGAGAGAGAGAGAGAGAATGAGAGGGATGTAGGAGAGAAGGAAGGGGGAGACCAACAAGAATGTGTGGGTATTCAGGGAGACGTTAATGATCTGGGCTAGTTTTGCCTACAAACCAAATGGACAAACAGGGTGATAGGGGAGAGAGAGGGAGAGGAAGAGAGAATTGCCATATACGTCTGAATGAGCAGGGATGTGCGCCCTGCCATGTCCCTAACAATTGGAAAAGGTTGAAAAAAGAGCAATTATAGATTTTGTGGCTAGGGCGCTTCCTCAAGACCCAATGAATAGAATTACAGAGAATAACACGAAAAGTTCTGCTTACATTGTGCCAGCGTGTTGTGGGCCAGAAGACATTTTATAGGTCAGGCTGTGACCATCTCAGGCTGAAAATCTCACTTTCTGAGTAACAACTTGGACAGTTTGTTGTGCTACAGTGAATAATCGAAGGCTGCCCTGTGTCAAAGCATGCCTTTAAATGTTAGAGATTTGTTAAAGATTTCAATTAGAATCATTTCCTTATAGTAAGAGAGTCTAGACATTTATTTCAACTGCATTTTCAAAACATAAAATTTAATAATAATAATAATAATAATAATAATAATAATAATAATAATAATACACATTAATGAGGAAACCCATTTAATCACAGGAAGAGCAGGCAAACTCCAAACAGAAAGGCCCATAATAATACATAATAATAATAATAAGAAGAAGAAGAAGAAGAAGAAGAAGAAGAAGAAGAATTTTGGGCGGCATGGTGGCGCAGTGGTTAGCGCTGCCGCCTCACAGCAAGAAAATCCTGGGTTCCATGGGGCCTTTCTGTGTGGAGTTTCCTCCCACAGTTCAAAAGAATGCACTATAGGTTGTGTGCTTGTGAGTGTGATTGTGTAAGTGTGAGTGCCCTGCGGTGTGTTGGCGCCTACCCAGAGTTGTTCTCCACCTTGCACCCGTAAGTTCCCGGGATAGGCTCCGGCCCCCACGTGACCCCAGTTGGGATCAAGAGGTTCGAATAATAATAATAATAATAATAATAAGCATTGCGTCTCCTTTTATGTTTTTTTAGATCTTTCATATCTTCTAACACAAGGTAACATTGAATAAGAAATAACTGCATAGCTGATGAAACTTAATATGACCCCAAAACAAAGGGGAACAGTTAATGATGTTGCTGTTTATAATTTCATCACATTAGCTCAAGATCATAATTAATATCAAATGTAATTAACATTATCTTTGTGAGCCTAAATGATTAGATGGTGAGTCGAAGGAGGTGTGTTAAATAAGCTAAAACGATAAACTCTGCTGTGGCCCTTCATGCCTGGAGACCCCTGATTTACTGACACAAAGGCAACAAAATTTCACTGTGTTGTGAAGACCAAATTATCACTCCGAAATCACAGTCAGACAGACAGACTCACCTACAACATAGCCCAACGGCGCCCTACATACTGGCGGCGATTAGAAAGTCTAGCATTTGAAGATCAACGATATTAGTTATTATGTTTGTAGGAAGATATGGATAAAAATGTAAAGCTTTATTAGCTTGTAGCTTCTATCATGATAGGATACGTAGCAGCAGTGCAGAGGTTTGTGAATCTGAGCCTTGGTTGACACAGTGCAGAAGGGTCAGGTCGGCCAGTGGCCTGAGGCATGACCACACGCATAAATGTTTCTCTAATTAAATGAATTTGTAATGCTATTTATTTATTCATTTAAAGGCAATTCTATCCTAACATGACAATGTGACTATGTGACAATGTGAGCCAAAGGTTTTTTCACTGTTGTGTTTTTGTCTTGTCCTAATTATCACCGTCCACCACAGTTTGTTTAAACAAACGTAACACGGCTGACATTGGACTTGGATACAATCTGAAAAGTACTTGATGGGACACATAGTGTCACAATGATAAACCATTTTTATTCACTGCAACATTTATCACAGCAAACAAAAGGAAAATCATAATTAGTCATAAACTATATTATAAAATAGTATATTACAGTAGATGCTTTGATTTATGGGGAAAATTACACTGAAAGCAAAAAGACATCTAAGAGTTTCAGCTTATTTTTCATGTGCTGGTTCAGTGTGTCCAGATATCATTGCTCCTCCTTACTCTCTTTACATAGAAACATAGAGTCAACCCTCCATCATGATTCTTTGCATCTCAAATTCAGGCTCAAACCTCACAGGTTAAAACGAAGTTCAAGAGTGTCACCACAAGAAGCAGAAGATATATTTAGAAGGAGTATACTGAAGGAAGGAAAAAGCATGGCATGGGACCTGTACAGAAATCTTCGGTTTGATTGTGCTTTAGGCAGGGTTTGTGAAAAGAATTACTGATTGCTCATGTAAACAACAATTATGTGAAAGAATATATAATTATTTTATTTTTTATTATATGAAAAAAGAAGATATAGATGTGGAAGACTGAGATGGAACATAGACTGAAAAAGCTGACAAGAAGAGAGATAGAATTGTGACTTCGAAAAGGGAGGGAGAGATGGGGAAGGAGAAGGGAGGGAGAGAGAAATACTATTAGCAGTGTGCAGTGGCCACTCACCCAGTGACACTGGTAATATGACATTCATCAGAGGCTGGACTCATATCTCATCAGGGCAGGAGAGAGAGAGTGAGAGAGAGAAAGAGAGAGGGTATAAGAGATAAGAGATAAAGAGAAGATGGCCTGAGGACCCTTGGGGCAAATGGAGAGGAGAAAAAATGAGAGGGGAGGGAAGGAGAGAGAGAGAGAGAGAAATACTGTCAGGCCGGGGCACACAGGTATATTGTCAGATGATTTAAAGCGATAATAACCCCCACTTTGCCAGACAGATGATGTTTCGGCGCAGCGGCCACGACTTAATGAATGATACATTAGTAAACACTGCCGAAAACGTTATTAGAGCCGGATTCGCTGCAGCAGGAGGGGCGCACGGTGGGGGAAAAAAGATGAGTACGCAAATGTGTCTTACGTCCCTTCATCTGTTCACTCTCACGCGCTCTCTCTTTCTCTCCTCCACTCAGAAGTGGTGAATAAAAGATGAAAGGAGCGCGTGGCGGGAGGGGGGAACGGCAGCCCTCGGTGGTGTGTGTTCAGCGCCGGCCTGGGAATTTGCACATCATATTTAATGTGGTTTCGGATGGCTTGGAAGATATCTGTGCCGGTATCAAAGAGGTGCAGTCACACACTCGTAAAACAAATAAGAAATGACTAAACAAAGTAGCCTCAGTCCTTCTGCTGTGGTGTGACACAACGACAAAAACGACAAAGCAAACAACCAGTTCCTGCATGATCGGAGAAAAAGAAACAGTAATACAGTGGATAAATGAAGTCACTTGGCCTGTGTTGATACAGTGGTATCTGGTCGGGATGGAATACATATGGAATGTAGAATTATAATAGAAATTCAGAAGATTAGGTGCCTTTTAACAACTGAAGGTTCAGATCAAAATGAGTGCTCATTGGTAATAGCTACAGACATAATTATGACTGGATTCTAGTCTGTTTAACTGGATTAACTATAATGATTACTGGAGGTTCCCCTCTTCCTCTTTCTTTCTGTCATCTTAATGTGAAATCTCTAGAACAAATGCATGGCCTTGCTTCTAGCAGATTCCTTGTTTTATTTTCCAATAAATTATTTTTCTGCTGTTATGATATATAAAGTAAGTCCAGTGAGCAGAGATGGGAAGTAACCAAATACAAATACTTTGTTACTGTACTTTAGCAGAATTTTTGTGTATCTGTACTTTATTTGACTATTTATTTTTATATATATGCCAACTTTTACTATGTACATTTTAGCATGAATATCTGTACTTTCTTCTCCTTACATTTTCAAATCAGGCTCGTTACTCTTGTTTCATTTAGGCCATTTTGCCATGCATTTTACCTATTCCAGATCAATAATGTGCACCATCCAGAAAACTTGACTGTTTGGTGGAGGATTAAAAACGCACAGGAAAGACAATCCCATTGGTAGAAAGAAGCTTAGCTTGGCAAAATTCAGTGCAGTTGAGTTTATTTATACAGCGCTCTTTACAGCACTATAATATTTATGTATGATGTGTTTATGAGGCGATCATCATGTATAATGATGGTAATGGCCACTGGAGCTTTATGTATTTATGTGGCTTTATTTTTCTCTGCTTGCGCTCTACATAACACTTGGACATGGAGTCCGGTCAGCTTTGCCCTAAAATAGTGGTTTTGTCCTTCGCAAGGGTACTTGTTTTATCCCATAGTTGTGCTTACCCCAGTTGTGCTTAAGCAGTTTGGATAATGAATGAATTAATACTTTGTGTTTTAGAGCCTGTACTTTTCACTTTAACTTTTAAACACTTATCTATTGATGACATCACAAAACTATCACCGCCACCATATTAAGTACCGGGTAAATCGAGCACCGCGCTTGTTTCCAATGAATATGAGTGAGAAATCCACTCCAGCATGACAGCATGTTACCTGTGAGCTAACGTTACCTGAAAGGCGCTCACTTCAGTTATCGATTTTTTGTAAACAGTTGCTAGTGCTATCTAGCTCTTGTTAGCGCATCAAAGGGGTAGGCTAGGCTAAGTTAGATCATCTGTCAAAGTGTGGAGCAGGGTTAGGTGGGTAAACTGAGGGATGTGCGATGTAAGAGTGATGTGAAGGCTGTTTAGTCTTGAGTAAACTATTTTTGGAATTACAAGAGGTAGGTGAACTAGCCTCCAGGCAAGCGAGCTCCTTAGTTGTTTACACGTTTTAAACTTATGCGGTGTTGTCTGTAAACACTTTACACTTTAAGATTTATTTATTTTATTTTAAGTGTACCATTCTGTTTGTAGTATTAATAGTTTTACTTAAACTTAAGAATAGTTACTTCCTTCACAGTCATTAATTTGCGCACTTATTGATAACTAAGTTGTTGAAATTCAGTGACGTGTTGGTTCTCATTGGCAGAAAGGCAACAGCTAAAGAGCTCATTATTATTAGCTGTGTGTTTGACAGACAGACTGAGTATATGCATATGTACTGTATGTATATGCTGTTGTTTGTGTTAAATGCATATCACATAACAGTATTTTCAGCTATGTTGATGACAGCTTGCTTGGCCAGTGAGGCCTGCTCAATGTCTGCAGAAAAAGATGCAGTTTGAATAGATTAAAGCAGAGCAGAACCGTGAGAGCGGAACCTGCCAGGTATTTAGGACCGACTCTCAATCACTCACAAGCAAGGTCAAATTTAAATTTAGTTAAAGTGAACATCGGTACATTCCTTTTCTTTCTCTTTCTCTTTCTCTTTCCCACACTTACACTCACCCCCCTAACCCTAACCCCCACCCCCCACCACACACACACACACACACAGGTGTTGCCTGCAAATTACATCACAAGTAGTCCCAAAGTCAGCAGACTCAGATCACGCTGTCAGCAGCAACAAAACCAATTCACACTGCAGGACAATGTCAGCTTAAAGAGAGGATACTCTCACCTTCACCCCAATCTGAGAGAGAGGGGGAATGGTTAGGGTCACTAATGGTGGCTATATTAAGAAGGGACGACAGGGCAACAAGGGTAAACTGCATTATGCATTAGAGTGACCACTAAAGGAATCTGCAGGTTTTTAGGTTATGGCCTTCTCCTTGTGACACAGACATTCTGCACACACCTCTAGCTCTATTATGTCTGTACTGAGATAATCTGACATACTGTTTGCAAGGAGAAGCCATTTGCATTGTGGATAGTAGCCTTAGACATCTGGGTAGTCCAGACCGAACCCAAACAGGAATTTTTGACAAATCTTATAGGAAAATGTTTATAATCTTGTTTTGAATTCAAATGACCCTGATTACTCTATGTTTCAGATTAACGGAACATAGTTTTTTGTCTTAGATTGTAATGTCACATCTTAATAATGTGGCATGAACTTAAGTTAAAAGTAATATTACATTTGCAGTCAGAGTGTAAATTTTTAAAAATTATCTATTGAAATACTAGTGCAAAATATTATTCGGCAATAGTGCAGAAAGGTCAAAGATTAAATCAATCAATCAAGCAAAGGTCAAAGATTATATCAGTTAAATTTTATTGCATGCCAGTTTTTGCAAAACATCAAGGTGTTGGGTTTTCATCAATTCTACAGTTATATAGTATAATACTATTTAAATGAAAGATTCTTAAGAACAAATGTAAGTTTAACAAATAATGTAGGGAAATATCAGTGAATTCTTATTGTACATATCACAGTATGGATGACTTTAGTTTACTAGGTGAACAGAATTGATCTTAACAAAGTCCTTTGACCAAATCTTTGGGTCTCAAATTTCACAATATCCAGCTCAGGACAATATAAAAAGTCATTTTTCCTACTAAACCGTAGATATGATTTTGGCTGATGGTAGGCATGATATGTCCAGAATAGTGTGTGCCCTCTGTGTGCTGTTTGGTGAGTATGGGTGCAGGGCAAGGCTGCTTTTCTGTGGCCGAATGAGCCGGCACTAAAGAGATAATATTTCAATAACATAGTGGCCTGATCATAAAGTAACTCAATGGAAATGTGGTAGACCCTCAGGCTACACAGCAGGACAGTCAGCAGTCAAATGATTTCACATCCCGTTCTCATCCCCCCTGCCCCCTCTCTCTAACTCTCATTCCTTGTCCCCTCTCTTTCTCTCTCTCTCTCTCTCTCTCTCTCTCTTCTCACTCACACTTAAAGCACACAATCCCTTTTTGTTATCCTTTATCCTTACGGTGTACTTCTATAATCACTGCATCTAAATAATACGACAGCAAATACTATGTACATAATGGAGTCAAAAAGGCAAAAAGCTGGCATATCTCAGGTTTTCTGTTGTTCAGGGGGCAGTCAGGTCCTCATATATGCACACACTCCTGTGCTGACATTTATGAGGTCTTTTATATACACTCAAAATAACTGCATTCTAACTGACCATAAAAATCCATTTTAAAACTTGCTAACTTCTTGCAAACAAAATTAAATCAACTGAGCATGTTGGTTTATCAAAAGTTACTTTATCAAATTTCTTTGTTTTTTACACTGCCCTTAATGTTCCATTGTTCATTGATTGCACTGAGACTTGACAGTCTCTTGACTGCCCACAGACATGTCCAGAGGTCAGGCCTAATCATACCAGTGCTTGAAAGTGCACAGAGACAAAACTTTGTCAAGAATCATGATATCTGCAGGTTGCTTTTGATACTGCCATTCCAACCGTCATGTGCACATTTCTTCAGTTCCTCTGCTTTAGTCTTCCCTGTTTCCCTCTTTTATTCTTCGTTTCCTGTTACAGCAGGATGTGGACGTGGTTTGCTTTTTAAAAAAGATCAAACCAGCCTCTGTGGCAGAGCTATGGGCACTTCCATTTCACATCAAGGCTCCTTTCACAGGAACCAGCACAATGATGCTGCAAGCCGCACCCAGGTAATTCCGCAGCTACTTTAATGGCGAGATTTGCCTAACGCACCTGAACGTGTCAAGACCGAGCCGCATCTACAAACGCCTCCAACAACGCTTAGACGGATGTTTATGCGCAAACCTCTAATTGGTGCGCGGGGCGTGGTAAACAGGAACAGAAAACAGAGGAACATGGCCGATGATGGGCACAGCGTTTCATCCTAAAGGCCGGAGATGAGAGGTGCGGCAGCCATCTTTCTGCTGATGTGGACAACATGCCGCACGCAGGGAGGCAAATTAGTAGAGAGGAAGAGAGAAAACATCAGATCCACCTCCTCCTTTGCTTTCTTTTCTCTTTTCTTGCTCTCTCTTTCTTGTTCTTTTCTTTCATTGTTCTTAGCCCTTTTCTGTCCTCTCTTTCCCCACATTTGCAGATTTTTTGAATGTTGCTCGTTCTTACACTGCTACATTTGTCATCTTTTTCTTATTACTGATGGTTTGTTACCTTTGGTCTGTTTCTTTAAAAGAGACTGTCATAATCTCATGCTTACAACATGTGTCAAAATATTGCCATGTAAGCAAACGTCTCTCTCTTACACACACAAACCCTCTCTCTCTCATTCTTATTCCATACACACCTATGTACGCCACTAAATTAAAAAAAAACTTGCTGAAGTATTTTCTTTAATGACCATTGTGTGTAAGAAAAGAAGCTGCATCTTGAATGTGTGTCTGTGAGTGTGTGTGTTTGTGTGTCTGTGTGTGTACACACTCACCAATCCTTCTCATCAGCATCTATTCTTTGGTCTTAGTTTAGCTCCTCACCTGCATGAGAGGATCAGACATTGTACATTGACGTCAGCATGGAGGCTCACTCTCTTTCTCTTTCTATCTGCTCTTACAATTTCTTCCTCTTTTTCTTTTGTTTGTACTCTCTCTCTCTCTCTCTCTCTCTCTCTCCGTCTTTTTTCCTCTTCCATCCCTTCTTGTATCCCCGCTGCATCTCTATGATGTGGAGCAGGCTCACAGAGCTGTTGGATGAATTGTTTGATAGCCTGGGGCAGTTCTAGGGGAAAGAGGGGCCGTAAATAGGATTGAAGTTTAAATGAAATAATACGTCCGGAAAAAAGGAGGGATGGGGATGGAGAAGGGGAAAGATGGAGAGGTAAGAGAGAGGTGAGAAGTTCGTGCAGAGAGCAGCAACCTCTTTCAATGGTTTTAGAGCAGGGGATAAGAATCACTGGCCTTGAAATAAAGTTGTTTTGCTCTAAATAGGACTTCTGTATGGTGAAGATTGAGATCATGCCCTCTGGCCATACGGCATCCTGTCAGTGTAGACATTAGCTTGAAATTTGGATGCTACATTGAAATGTTGCTTGAAGTATTTTTTTTGTCAACTAAACAATTTTTTAGCATTTACCTGATTAAAATCACACATGATTTTTAAATATAAAGACAAGCACACTTTTTAGACATACTTTGGTTCAAGACGTACAACTCTAAATATGTGCTCATAACCTCATTTTTCAATTTTTTATATTAAGAATATATAAGATTCATTATGTCCAATCCTGTCAATCAAATCTTGGCTACAAAAAACTGCCATCAAAGACTTTAATTAGTGAAATTATTCATATTCCACAGCATTCATTTAAGGTCTTATATATCAGGAATTGCTTAAATCATTATAATGTTTTATATTGTAATATGTGAATAGATTTCATTCAGGTACATTTGTCGCTGCCAGGCGTAAAGTCCATTTTTGGTTCTTTTCTTTTTTTTTTTATGAAACAACTCTATTGGTCAGTCTTCACGTTGGCCTGACAGTTTTAGAAATATTTAACCAATGAAAAGTGTTGAAAACGGTTTGTTCATATATGTATACAATGTTCATGTATTTAGAATATACATCTCACCGTCTCACCTGTGTTCTAGTCCTGCCCCTTGTTATGTGTATATATAAGTTTGGTTTTCCAGTCGTGTTTTTCGGTTCACCCTCACACTCTTCATGTGTTCCGTCCGAGAAGCCAGCCTACGCCGACCGAGGCTAACCGCTACGCTATCTCTTGGCTAGTCGCTATGCTACACCTCCAGGAACGACTTGGTTTGGCTTGGCTGCGGTGTGTGTTTTGCTGTGTCTCTTGCTGTGTGTCTATGGGCAATGTTTTGTAAATAAACTCCTGCAGTTGTGTCCGACATCCCTGTGTGAGTAGAAACATGACAAAAATAATTGTTTTGGACATAAAAGGTTTCTGCCCGACAGTAAAACTCAGCTCTATGAGACCCAGGACGTGACTGAAGTGTTGCTGTCGGTAGGGTGCAAAAGGACATGGAAAGCTAAAGCAAACTGTAAATGGACAGATCTGAATCAGTTTGAAAAAGTAAAAGAAATTATCAAAGGTCCTACACAGTGTTGAGCTGGCAAGTCCTATTGATAGTCTAGGAGCTTATGTAAAAGATACATTAGAGCTTCATTGTCTTTCTCCAGTATAAAAGTCACCCCTGCTAGCCTCCTGAGGTGTCCAGACCCACTGTTGACATTTGTAGCTGAATTCAATGAGGGGTGATCTTGGCCAATGACCTCAACCTGCAGGTTTGTTGGCTTGAAGGACAGGACATATGCAGGTTCCTGTGCCAAAGTCTGCTCTGACCATCCTGGCTATCTGTTTGATTTTGAACTTATTTTGATATCTGAATTAGAAAGTCTAAGCAGTAGTCTAGTCAAGAATCCCAACCCCAGTAATGCAAACCTTAACAGAACTGTGCCATACCTTCTGGCACACCAGATACCAGTGACCACCTGATGCAAAAACTCCACCAATACAGAGTACAGGTCATCATAGTTCTGCCAGCTGTCCATACTGACCTTTCAGCCTTTACCCATTAGAATACCTCTGCTCAATGGCTGTATTTTTCCATAGACTTGTTAATCCTGATAATGTGATAAGCTGTTCGACTTCCAACTTCTTGGTATAGTAACAACCTGTTTTTAAGGACCCTGGTGCCCCCTGGTGCCAGTTGGCTGGAGACACTGCAGGTAAGGGCTAAGGTAGCAGCTAAGGAAAGGGTTTGACAGATTTCTTTAAACCGTCTAATTTAAGACATTACCAGGGGAAATTATCATTCTTGAAGAGAGTGATCGCAAACGTCTAAAATAATCTGCAACAGCACTGTTTAGTCTTAGATTCCCCTTTATTTCTGTAGGTCTCACTGTCTATGCATAAGAACCATTTGGCAAGTCCCCAGACATCTCTATCCGGAGACAAACTTCACAGTAAATTAGCCACAATTAGCAAACACGACATCGGTGCTCCGGCCCCACTAATGCCATTACAGACCCACCCAATCATAACTTACAGTCTACTGGATCATTTCTCAAATCAATGATCTTGGTAAGTACTTGTAAAAGGGCCCTATTGCCAAATCAGCTGGATGCGTCCAATTAAAAGGGAATGGGGGGAGAGAGGGAGGAGGGTTAGGGTTGATTAGCACTTAGCTTCAGGGCAGGAGCGTTATTATGCGGCGAATGGAGCTCAGTCAGAGTCAGGTTAAATGCTTTCAATTCACAAAACCTCCCCCACTGTCTCTCAGAAAGAGGAGAGTGATAAAGATCAGAGTGGATATAGCACACAACGCTAACAGCAGAAACAGATTGAAAAGCTGAGGACTTGCACACATGGTAATCTCAATGTGCAACAAATTTGATCAAATATAATATATATAGCATTTTAATGGCGATTGTTACAGTTGGCCTCTCAGGAAGTTTTTCTTGTCACTGCAGCTGTGGACTTGTTGCATACAACATCCAAACATTAGCAAAGACATTTTTCACCAGCACTGCAGTCATGCATCTTACAGGCTTTGTATTGTCTTTTAAAACCTCAAAGATATATATATATGTATTGGTATGACTTTTATTTGCATGAGCTCAGTCTGAGAAGTCAAAACTTCTCAGACCTTCACATTGTTGGTTACACATGCAGCTGTTGATAAAAAAAACCCAAAAAAACAAAGGGCCATACTTATCCTGAGATGCTTTTCTGAAGCAGTTGTATCCTGTTGTCAAATGGGTTTTTGCTACTAGCTATAGAAACAATTTAGAGTTTAATGTAGACCAAACAAGAATATTATTTTTTCCACATGAAACACCACCAGCAGTGTAGCAGGACTCTATAATGACACCTCACTCTTTTCACAGACGGAGAGCCGTCTCTCTCTGCAGGCCCATGCCCCCTTGGGAGTTTTAATAGGTGGCGTAGTCATACTCTACGCTCCAGCACTCCACCCCGGCACCAGGTAGACAAGCTGCACCGCCATGAAATTAAGCAGAAAACGTTCGCGCCGCGGATTAGCTTTTAAAAAGTCGTTTAATGTAGCATGAAATGCTGTGGCTATGCTCTGGCGATCAGACGCACATGCATATGACCTATTTTCACTCTGTTCTTTCTCTCCCTCTACTTTTATCCCCCACTCCCTCCCTCCCTATAACCACTTCCCATCCCCTCTCATCTCGACATCCGGATACTGAGAACATTTAGCTCGTAATTGGTTTGGGTTTTTTTATTATTCTGATGGCAACAGCAGAAGAGCAGGGGATTGGTGGGGCGTTGAAAAAGAGAGCATAGGACTGATGAATGAGAGAGAAGGTCAGCTAAGGTTGGATAGATGAGGGAATTTGGTAATGGAAACTTTGGTTGGGGAGAGAGGTTTGTACCAATAAAATAATAACGCAGGTCATGTATTCCACATCAGTGTGCTAAATCAATATATTATACCTTTGGAAAAAGATAAAAACCAAAGGTATAAAATAAGATATGAAAAGAAAGTAAGACTTGCAATGGACTGATATTTCTAAATTTGGAAAACAGGACTCATGAGGGCAGATTATGCATCAAATAAAAGAAGCTGTTTGCTATGGTTTAGAGAACAATAGGAGCTGTCTGGATGAATCTACAGCTGTAGAACTACAGTATATAAACCCCTGTTTCCTTGATCAGTTCTGTTAAAGAACCTGGTTTGGCAACTGCAAAATGACATTCCTATTCCTATGTTACTACTACTGTTACTACTACTTTTACTATTACCGAATGCCAGGGGCCGTGGTAAGGCGGTTCAAAAGGGCACAAATCGAAGGAACTAAAGGAAGTAAGTCCTTTTGGCTTGTGTGACAGACCTGTCTGCCATGTGCACTGTTTGGGAGGGATGTTTGCAGCATTGGAAGTGTGTAAAAATGGGGACGCATCTTGAATTTCTGTTCTATACACGCACTATGGACAGGTCAGTCACATCTCACAGTACTGCGAGAACAACACACTCTCTGACCTTTTTACTTTCTCTGACAAAGTGGGCAGAGTGTGTGTGTGCGTATGTGTGGGCACTCTGTTTTACTTTCCCTGTAAGCACTTTGTCTGAATTGCCCATGTAAGTTATGTTTGAGTGTCTATAGTGGGAGTTTGTGTGTTTGTGTGGGTGTATGTGTCTACAAGGGCTTGTCCATAATAAGAGTGCCTATTTGTGTGTGTGTACACGTGATGAATAATGCTCTGTGTGTGTATGTGTGTGTGTGTTTCCATCTCTCATTCAGCGGACAGCTGCACACTGTCTCCCGTCACATGTGTGTAGCAGGGTGCGGCTCAGTGAAAGTAAACGCTCCACGGCATATGTCAGGACGCAGCGGGGCTCAGGCCAGACCGCTGTCATGCCGCAACGCCGAGCTGCTCTCTGCTCACATAGCTCCCCTTCCCCAACACTCGGGTCCTGCTCACAGAGCCACGCTGCCGTCTGCCTGCGAGCAACACACAGGCCGGCCAGCCACGAGACACAGTCCAATCCCATTACACAGGGACACGGAGACACACAGCACACCGACAGAGACAGAGAGAGAAAGAGAGGAGGAACATAGTGAAAGATGAAAGATACACCTACAGCGTAGACCACAAAAGACTTGTTTCACACATGAAGTGCATACACTCTTAGAAAATGCAAAACAAGAATACAACTCACAAACAGAGAAATACATTATAAATATTATATATAAGATGATGAAAATAAGAAGAACTTTAAGTTGTGTGCAATTTCAAACAGGCAGTATTCTAACTTGTGATCTGTTTTGTACTATTTTATAGATAGATAGATAGATAGATAGATAGATAGATAGATAGATAGATAGATAGATAGATAGATAGATAGATAGATAGACAGACAGACAGACAGACAGATAGATCCTTTGAAGTCACTTACTAAACAATATCATGATTTATTTTTGCAAGTCTCTACACCAGTGTGTGCATATTTTCTCTTGCTAATTGTCCGTGTGTGATGTTTGTAATATATCAAATATTCCTGAATCATTACAGAGCTATATGAATTTAACCCCCGCATGTCCCCATTTTATTGTTGTTGGTCTTGCTGTTCTCCTGCAATTCATTATAAATAAGTTCTTCTGTGATACCTTCACGTCCAGTCTAATTTTCTACAGCATTTGTGCAGCAGTCTTACGGGGGAGTAGGATGCCATGTCTCATATATTTCTCCATTATTAAGAATCAGATACATGACTGTCTTTGTGGCAAATAAAATAGTGAGAGAGGCCTTTTTGTAGTTTGCTCCAGGGCAGTGTTAGACTCTGGGGTTTGCCCTGTATGTAGTTTGCTAACCTCAATAATAATAATCCAATATTGCAAATATGAAGACTCAGTGTAGTAAGCCCGCGATATTAGCCTATATTATTTCCCATATGTATAAATAAATGTCTGGAAATGTGTTTGTCTTCTGTGCAATGGTGAAGACTGATTTGGATGGATTTACTTTTCACAAAGTGTTATTGGTTGCGTAGTGACACTGGGGAGACTCAGAGGCGGTCAGAGGATAGTGGCGTGATAAAGAGCATCATTATATTTATTATTAAGTGAATCTGGTGGAAAGTAATCTGAACCATGTCTGCTGGTTTGCATCATCATATAGTGGCTGTTCCTTTATTTTCATTCTTCCTTCATTTTCTTTCCTTTTCATTGCTTTTCTTTTAGTAGATGGCCATTTTATTAGTATGTAGAGAAGTAGGTTTAATTGAATTGTTAGGATTACTGTTTTAGTATTTATTTATTTTATTTATTTATTTTATATCAACATTTTTGTTGAGACTAAAATTGTACTCGTACATTTGTATTGTACATTTAAATATAATATAAAATACATTTTAATAGATATATTTAAACAATCTACATTTTTTCAGTGTATATGCTAAATATTTCAAGAATGCTCTCAATATATATAAACATATTAAAGTAAAAGGCAAAAGTGTCATTAAAAAAACAAACAAACCAATCTATTGTTAATGTTAATGTCTCTGGACAAAGGTGAATCAAAATTAATCACCCTGTTAAATAGTCTAACCATCCCTAATCATGAGACTCACTTCATTTAGAGTTTCTTTATGGGCAACTCCATCTATAAGTTAACAAGGCTTTTGCACGCTCTGGCCTAATATCTATTCCATGCTAATGATACTAAAGACTGCAGAAAGACTCTTACATTTCTCTCCGCAGGCTGTCTTATTGTTCCCCAAATGTCATTCTTTTCCCCTTATAAACAGGCAATACTAATGATGTTCTTCCCCAGAAACCAGTATGTAAAAGTGCAATGATGAATGGGAAGATTTGGGCAGAATGGTGGAGACAGAAGCATAGCAGTATGGGTCTGAGAGAGGGAGGCGAACAGCAAGCCAGTCTGGGGCAGTCAAATGACATTCACAGCCAATAATTATGATAAACACGTTATTTTCCTCCACCAGCGACTGCACATTACCTAATGATGTTCAATGGCAGTGGTAAGTGCTAAAGACAACAAATACATTACTGCCATGCATCGCAAATGGGAGTCCCCAAGGAAAGCCATCTGAATTTCAAATTTTGTTGCCTTCCTCATTTTTCATGAGAGGAAACGCATGCAGAGAAGCGTATTCCAAACAACTGTGTACTTAATGTCCAATGTTTAATATCTTCGATGCAGGCCACTTAGGTATATATGTATTTATTCATATAAAATGTGCACTACTTACAGTTGTCGTGCAGTATATATAGTTAATGATTAATTCAAGCCTGTTTCTCGCTTCTTGGCTGAGGTAGTTCAGGAAGTGTTAAGTAAATCCAAAATGAAATGATAGTGAAATGTGCAATTTGATTTGGATTTGAAGGTAAGCTCCCTCTATTCAGAAGGCAACAATGGTGCTTTCATTCTGCAGTGAATTAGTCATTAAGGTAAAACATTCTGATCCTCTTTCTGAAAGAAAAGGCTGGCAATGAGCAAGTGAAGGAATGATCGCAGTGGGTCCTCAGAGACACAGGTTGCGGCCAGCATTAGGACTGGACAGTCATTGTGCAGGCGAAAATGGCTAAGAATTCCACCAGGTGGATATATGACATTGGATCCAAATGGAAAAAGATTTTTTTCCTTCTCTGTGTGTATGTGTGTTTCTTTCTAACAGAGGATATTTAGGAGGGAACAGGATCTGTAATAAGAGGAAGACTGGACCCATACAGCACTTCATTGTTGCTGCACATCCAAACGCCTGTCAGCACTCTTCATTTAAAGCACAGGAGAACTTCCCAGCGGTACACAGCTCACGAACACACCTACAAATCCCAGCATTTAGGCCATGCAGATTCACCTTTGACATACAGTCCCATTTCAGAAAAAGGTGGGAGGCTTCACAAAATGCAAATAAAAACTGAATGTAATGATGTGCATTTAATTATTCCATTATAAATGTTATAGTATGTCTTTGTACTAATTCCTTTAAAAATATTGAGGTTAAATTATTGGTAAGTCGTCTGTTTTTATTTGCATTTACACATGTTTTATATTAATTATTTATACATTCCTGGATGGAATTAAGTGCTTTAAACATCTGAGACATTTGAGAGTGCAGATCTATTAGTGCTACTATGTACAAATACAAATAGCTGGACTCATTCAGTCATTCAGGATTGTCTATAACTTTAAGTAGTCATGGCAGAGAACAGAACATATTAAAGCAGAGCCCATGAAATAATGAAAAAGAAAGAAAAAGATCACTGTGAGAGAGGTGCCTGAGTGCATGGCCGTTGCAAGAAGTCTGTTCACTGAGGTGCCCCGGTGTTTTTGTGCGATGCTCTAGTAAATCTCACATACATTTCCAAACCATAAAAATTTTTACTCCAAAGTGTAGCAACATAGCTTTAACCAGTGAACGACGATGTAATAGCAGAACCGCCTTACTTACTGGCTTAAGACAATGTTAAAGCCTGGAGAAATTCAACAGTTAGTGTGTTGCTGCTAGTTCTAACACTAACATAAGACAAAACTGTGAAACTGACACTTGGTAAACAGCTGAACCAGAGTCACAACTAATCTGATATTCCTGCTTTTATAATCCTACTTATTGTTTTCAAGCCTAGCTCTTTTTCATGTCTCACAGTACTGATATGGATGACGGCTTTAAAAGATCATTGCAATGTTGTCTGTTTTTGGTTTGTCACTATGCTGTCTTTTCACCTGTTTCCTCCATTATCATTTCACTCTCAAAATATTTTTTTGATAAAAATATACATATTTTGTGTTAAGCATTGGTTCAAGTCTACTTATGGTACAGCAAAGACTAATAAAAAATATGCACTTTTATACAGCCTACTTTAGAATATACAGAATGTGAAATATAAACTTTCTGTACTGTTAATTTAATGTGAAACAAAATACTCAACTGAAATAAATCCAGACACACTTTCATGCAGCTGAAGGACACAAAAACTATGGTAAACTGCAACACTTTATTACAGCCAAGTTATATATAGTCATTAGCCTGTGGTTGTATTATTTGTTTTCAGATGGACCTGTTTGAACATTGATCTACGGCTAATAAGTTACACTGACCAGTTGCTGTCCCCCTGAAGCACTCTGGGATAAAGTGTCCTGCTCTAAGGCAGAGTGGCAGTATCGGGGCAGTTCCAGCTGGGACCGAACCTCTTGGTCCATAGCCAAATTCGATGACCACTGCACCACCACAACCTCCATGTACTTTGCCAGAAGGAAAACAGTGATATTTTGTTCTGCAACTTTTCTGTAGGTCAGTTACTGTAGATTTCCCTCAACTCCTGTTTGCAGAACGGACAAAAGCTAAATGTATTGATTTCTACATTAGTTGTTTCATCTATTTATTTTAGCTTTATATTTAAGTAGTTTTGTATATATTTAAGAAATGGACATTAAACAGTACTTCTTAATGAGACAGTCTGTCTAGTGTGATAAATGTGATGAATTTAAGTATGATGTAATCTGTAATGGCTCATGTAGCAATATTTCATGTGACAGAGTGTGCCCAATAGATAAACATTATTTTTGGTGTTCTATATTATTATTCTATAATGTACAAGTATATTCCTGAAGAATTCAGCTAACATAATTTGATCAAATTTTGTTTTACCACCAATTGCGATGTAAAGCCTCAGATTTTGCCACTTCTGTCATATCTAGAGTAAACCTCCGTGTTGTAATTTACATCAAGCTTGTACACAGGATGGATTGTACTTTCTAGGCTTGAAGATATCAAGTTTTTTCCTCTTGTATTTGATGAAAGGATCATAAACAAAAAAGACAACAGAATTAATTAATTCAGCACTCTTGTTGCCTTATCTATTCAGATACCTGTTCCGTTGTTTTTTATAGATGGGCCCAACTGTGTGACCAGATTCATAGAAAGACAGTTAACATTTATTAAGAAAAAGTAAATCTCGTTATTTGACTTTCAAGTACATGAAAGTCAAACCACGTATATATTCTAAACAGTGTTTCTCATTCTAATTAGCAAAATTCCATTTTTTAGCATGATCTAAAATTGTGCAGTGAAGATTGAATCCAGCTCTAGTGGAAGTTGTTGCTCTGGTGTGCTTTTTCCTCTAGGACCGACTTGCACAATCCATGCAAGAGCCGGACCATTCCCCAAGGTAAGGCAAACATATTACATTCTATATTTTTGCTCTGTTGCCCTTTGAATTGTCCTTGATGCTGAAAGTGTGTCATAACGATACCGAGGGGACGGCCGTTAATCTGTCACTCGGGAAGAACGCCGAGTCTAAAAACAGTCAACTGCTATCAACAAAGCACTCAGCCAAATGCCTGATGTTCTCTCTCTCAGTTTCTCTTTCTGTGTTTGGCACTGCAGGGAAATGGCAGGTAGAGCGTCGCCTGTCAGCGAGTGTTGTGTGCATTCAGAGACCAAATGTTGGTTTTAGAATATGTCTTCCCAGTCCTCCGGTCACTCTTCTTTGGGATCAGAGTCATCATACTAAGACCACTGACCATACTAATGTCAACCAGTCGAAACTGGGGCCAAGCAGCAGAGGATTACAGAAAGAAGCCATAGTCATAGATACTTCACTTGAATATATAAGAAGAAGCAATGCATTAAAGCAGCTTTCTCAGTTTTATTGTACAAAGTCTTTAGAACTAACTGTCTACTCTACATTGCTTTTGCATCTGCACTGCAGGTTGTTGCATTGTGTGCCACTGCAAATGTTGACAGTCTTTTAAACTCCATGTGGTTGTATCATGACAATAAGGCTTAATTGAATAGAAAACATACAAGCTCTCAGCATGTCACTTTGCAAAAATGTGTATCAACATGGCATAAATGAATTTCCAGGACTTAATTCATTAGTTTGTTTGACATAATCAGTGTTGTCTTGGGCTGATGTTAATGTGTATGACCAGAGGTGGGAAAAACGATTTTAATTAGCCATCCAAAGTCGTTCAACCCTACAAACGCTCCCACCGAAGCTCACAATTATTCCAAGAGATGATGTTTAGCCATGGTCGATCTTTAACTGCATGCACTACATAGCTGCACACCTCATACCCACGATGCCCATGACCCCTTCTCTCAGTGTCTCTTTGTCTCTGTAGCAGGTCTTCTTTCCTCCCTCCACTAATTATCTTGCCATCTGTCCTTCTCCCTTTGCCACAACCCTCATTTCTCCGCTCAGTAGGACTGGGTAGAGTGTGCATGTGTAGAGTGTGACAGTGGAATTAGTTTTATTTCCTTGTTCTCCATCTTGGTTATGTCTTTGTGGTCTTGAGAGAATTAAATCACTTAAAAGTTAATAATACTTTCTGATCCACTCTGAGATGAGCCATACGATCAGCAGCTGTATAAAAGAGAATAAATAATTTTGTGTTAGTTGGAAATTAGTTTATGAATTATGCACTGTCCCTTTGTATACTTTTATTCTCAAGTGGAAAAAAAGAGAAATAAATGGTAGAAGCTGTAAAAATCTTCTACCTTTATCTTTCTAAATGCTGATTGCCGGCTCTTCCTGAACAACCCAGATTATCTCTTCTGCTCTCCAAAGCTTTGTGAGAAAGCTGAGTGAATGGTAAGATAATTGCCTGTTATTATTTTTCATGTCATGACCTCCCTTTACCTGAGGCATGGCAAATGTCTAATGGCCTCACGCAAATTCTCTTTACCATCTCTGTCAACAATGACAATCTGGCAATAACTAGCTCTTTCTCCCCAAGCAAGATACACAGTCCTGGAAAAGTCCTGCAGCACAGGTAGTGGAAAGTCACAGAGTGTTTCCCCCTTAGGTGGGGCAGAAGTTGGGGTAATTAGGGTCTGCTGGTTTTTGTTACCCAATGCAATGTTAGACCTGCGTCTGTGCTGTCACTGAGACAGCGTCTGAACCTGGTCTGAGAACAGCAAGAAGAAAAAAAACAACTAGGTCAACAAGGGAGTGACTTAGGGGCAGGAGATGGGTCAGTATGGAGGTACTGGTTGTCCTGGGGTGACTATATCAGCTTGTGAATGAAGAGAAGGACAGCAGCAGTGGACGCTCCGTCAAGCAAGCAGGATTAATTGCAGTGATGTTTTTTAGGGAGATGGACTGTGAGGGAGAATGGACTTAATGATGCATACCTGCCGGACAGAGAGAAAATCATTGAGCTCTCCATCTTACTCTAAATGTGCTGTGTTACAGTGTCTTTCCAGACACAAGCCAATATCACAAAAATTGTTGTGTATGTGAATTTCTTAACTGCTTTTCAGTATTTCCTTATTGTACTGTTATTTTAGTACAAGTATAGAGTAAATGTGTTTTAACTACCCAATAATGCAAAATACTTTACTAGAATAATTTTATTTGTGTAACTTGGATTTAGCAAAGAAACAAGGTAGAACCTGCAACCTTTAACAAGGTCATACTGTGCAACAGTGGAATGTCAGCAAAATCTCTAAAATAAAATAAAAAAAATTTAAAAAAAATTAATAGGAATTTTTTAGCCCTATTTGACTCAGTACCTTTGTTTGACTTTCATAAAATACAATGATAGTCATAGAGCAAGGTTCAAGGTTCAAGGTATTTTATTGTCATCAGTCGCTTAAAAGTGCAAAACCTACCCTTTGTTTGGCAACCAAACCTGTTTAAGAGTAAATTATGTAAATGGTCCTTGGATAAACTTTTATTTTGGGAAAACTAAAAGGAATAAACTACACAGTCACAAAACTCTGACAGATTTCAGGTTTAAGAGACATTCAGGTTGTAACAACATCCAAAAAACCTGCCTATACACACACAAACAAAAGGCCTTGGGCAGATTCACAAGGTACTGACCCAGACTGAGCCCAAGGTAAAATGCATTCAGTATTGTAGTAAAATTAAAAAGATAAGCACATATCATTTCAACCCCTGGATTGGCGTTTATTTAAGGTGAGTAAGGTGTACTGCTGTAACTGAGTTGGGCCTCCAATTACCCCATTCAGGCCTGTGCTGGCCCCTGGGCTGGTGATTATCAGCAGAGATATTCTACACAATCTGAATACTGTTATAAGAGATGACAGTGGCTATTGGGCGGCTGGTGGCCCCCTTTATCTGAACACAAACACACTGCTTGCCTGCCCAGTTCTTTAATGCTCTCCGTTTGTAGAATCCTGGCGCACTTTAGGGCAAATATCCCAGCTCTCGTCCGATGCCGTCCAAGCAATTAGCTGTAGAAGACTGATTAAGTTGCTCTTGTTCAGACTCAAACTGCTCAAGGCCTTTTTTGTGACTTTTTGTACCAAAATAATCTGATTTTTTTCTCCCTGACTCCCTCTTAAAAAAGATAAAAGAATTGCAACTGCAGAATGGAAGCAAAGATTTGAGGCAAGCAGAATGTAATAGAAAATAATGAGAAATATGAAATTAGGAATAAGTGCTTGTTTATGGACTTCTTGTTTAAGGACTAGTGTTCTGGTGTACATCCTATATATGTTTCGTTTTGGTGACTCATTTTGAATGAATGTAATATTTTTTAAAGTGCATCTCTGTCTGTGTTAAGTCAGGATTGTGGTCTATGAATGCAGCTACTGATGCATTATTATCCCACATGAAGACGAATGCCAGCCTGTTTGGGGCAGCTGGTAGCGTAGCAGTGATTGCAAGTCGCTTGCTGGTTCAGGGTACAGGTCCATAAAGGTACCTCCATGGTACTCATGACCAAGGTACCATTTTCAAGCACAGCCCCCCGGGTTGCTAAACATCAGCTGACCACTCCTTCTTCACGGATGGGTCAAACCTCTGTGGACTATTTAACCAGAATCTTTTCAACTGCCCACCTGTCCAACTTTACTCATAACCAGATATTTTTCTTTAGGCTGGTAGATCTCTCTAGAATCTATGACCATATGACTCTGACCTGACCTGACCTGATTCATCATTCTAGATGTAGTAGTATGTACAATGACCATGCAGTTCTACTTGATGTCATTGTACATATTGTAGTATTGCATACAATATGCCTAATATCTAGTATTTTCATGCCAAGTTACTTGTATCTAGGTTATTCCTGAAAGAATCTTTGGTTCCCAGCCCCACAGTGTCAAAAGTACAGTACAGAAGGAGTACAACCCCCCTTACTTCACTCTTATAACTGTGAAACTGTCCTGTCCAAGACTTCTTGTTTGAAGAACACTCATGGGAGAAAACAGTAAAGCAATAAGGATGTCTGAATTGAAGGATGCATTGTCAATAAGGACAGTATTACCATCGGCACAAAACCTTTTATCACTCCTCTAAAATACAGACATTTGACGCTCTGCAACTATGTCTGCCTTTATCCGACACCTCTCTTTCACATATATAATTCCATCAATTACCCTCTGAGCCACTGAAAGTGAAAAAGTGAAAGTGAGTGATTATTTGTCATTGTGAACACACCACAGCACAGCACACAGTGCACCTCAAAGAAATGAGACCTATGAACGACTATGAATATGAAATACTCACACATTAAAGAATACATGATTGATTGCTACTTTAACCTTTATGTTCTATGGTCACAAGTACTGACATGCCATGATCCATGCATATTCACTTATGCTGTGTCACACAAATAAAGAGACTGAAGAGGTTTCAGAGACACTGTTTTAGATTGTCTGCATCTGGATCTTTCAGTTTATGCCACTTCAATCACTTTAGTTAAAAAAAAAACTTAAATCACACAGTGTCTCCTCTGCATTGTCAGTAAAGACCTTATTATCTCCGCGCAGAGGATTGTTAGGACAGATTTGTATCCTATCTTCCCAAATATGCGAGTACAATTTGCTGCTATTATTCTCTGCAGATGAGTGAGTGAGTGTAGGCCTGACAGTCATGGAGTATCTTCTTCAGTCTCTTAAGCCTTTGGCACTAGTAAGCCGGCTGGTCATCTCTACCAGTGGGACAAAGCCAAGAGATGCATTTGAGACACAACATATGTTATTCGCCTTTGCAGCGGCCACCATGCCTTGCAGGGGGAGCTCTGCTATCGCATTATGACACTGAAAATGAAAGAGCCACGGTTGTGCCCCAAGACGGACTCTCACAGGCCAGAAATAATATCACAAATGCAGACATATCTAGCTGGTGACAGTTCAACTGGGGACTTCAGAAAAGATATATCTGAGTTTCAGCTTTAGATGGAATAGGTGTAATTACAAGACTGTTTTTATATATTATTTTCCCATTTTCTTTGTCCCCTATATAATCCAGTTGTCATTTCTAGTTTGCAAATGAATAAAAAGGAAAAAAATATGAAAAACATATCAATCGAGCAGGAGGAGCAGGGATGATGAGAGCTTCACTGATAGGATGGGAAACGCCTGCAGCAATGTCGAAGCTGGATGGAGTGGCTCACAGATTGCTACTGCTCCCTATTTTTAGTGTTCATATTTAAGAGAAAAAGCAGTTACAAACATGCAGGGCCTTACAATGCAATTACAGCATCATTAAACCAAGAAGTATGTCAAAGAGAAGGTTAAAGGTCATCGTAATAACATTTATTTTACAAAAAGACAAGCATTTGTTACTTTAATGGCCTTTTATTTTGGTATCATTTTAAGAGTTCACCACTGATTCACATTCCCTTTTTGAGGCAGACATGATATCAAATAAACTGGATGGACATTAATATGTGAACGCTAACATTTAATACTTGATATAGTCTATTTTAAAGCAGGACACTTGAATGTGCTAGATGTAGATACAGCTGATCTGAGATCTGTTGTGGTAGAGCTTCACAGAGGAAATCAGCCTCTTCTGTTCCCTGTGTAATGACACACTGCCAAAGGACATCAGACTCTCCGCTGAATGACACACAAACACATAGAGGGAAAAAACTGAAAGAGAAAGAGAGTGAGGAAAAGAGTCAGAGACTGAGACAGAGCTGGAATGTGAGAGAGGGAGGGAGGTGTTAAGATAGAAAAATCCTGAGTATCACCTTGTCAAAGGTGTATAAAATGCTGAGGAAGGATATAAGTATAATCGAAGTAAATGAGGTGGGGAGGTGTGAGATCAATGGGGCGGGAATGAAAAGACAGAGTCAGTAGGTCAGGACTGCTGATGGATGAGAGTAAAGGAGCACAGCCCTAACAATGTCAGGAGATCTTAGAGTGTCCAGACCTATTCTGTAGGGACCCTTGATCATTACAAGATAATGAACCAGCAATGGTGTGTTTGCATGTGTTTTTGTGTGTGGGTGTGTGTGTATATGTGTTATGAGGTGTGCACACTGATCTGGTAGGACAGTGCTGTTATGTATGTGTATTATTGAATTTATGAGTTTTGTGCGTTTGTATAAAAGTGTAAAAAGAACTTTTTGTACAGTCGGCGTCTGAGGCAGGTCTGGGTCACCCTTTCGCTTTCCAACTGGCGGCAGCGTGGCAGCAGGGCAGATTTGATTGGCTGTGACAGAAGTTTGACAAGTAATTGCTCTAATCACATCGGGAACAGGGGGCTGGGTGGGGCAGAGAGTCTTCATGGGTCCTACCTCCCCCTGGATGTGACATCTCTCCAGCGGAGGTAACGCCTCCTCCCGGTGTTCCTCCTCTACTCCCTTGGTCTCCCACCCGAGTCGCAGAGCAGCCCAGCTTTTCCCTTGTGCATCTGCGGCCTCATTAGGGCAGCCAGCGTCGCAAATGTGGGCGCAGGTCTGGCCGAGGCCCAAGCATTTTGCGCAGTTGGTGGAAGAAATCAGGGCTGGCCAGTGTGACGGACAGACAGTTAATTCTGGACCCTGACGGTGGTGGGGGCAGCAAATGGGGGATGACCACTCCCCTGTCCTTTAACAGAAGCCTATCAAATAGGCCCAGTGCCCTCAAGTGCGTGCAAGGCTTGCCGGGAAAGGTATATGGAAGCATTCTTTCTTTCTGTGTGTGTGTGTATGTCTGTTGGGGGGGTTATAGGTATATTACCCTGTCAGCTCCACTCATAGGTAGTGCTGGGCTGAGGCTGTATAATGATATGAGTGTTGTCAGCAGAGGCGGCCTGAGCCGCGTAGACAGGGGAGAAGGGAGAAAATTGTTACAGAGATTGAAGCACTGATCAGACAGCTTTGACAGGAATAAAGTCTAGCTGAGCTGAGGATGGCCGTTGCTGGCCTGGTGTCTTAACACAGAGGTAAAGGCCCTGGTACGAAGTGGGAATAACATGTTTGTTTGTGTGTTTTTGTAGGCAGAATTGTTTTTCTTAAACTTAAAAAAATGTGTAAAAGTGGACAAAAATATCACACCACTATTTTCAGATTTTGTGCCCTTAAACTGTTTTTAAAATACGCTGAGATTTTGAGATGTTTTGAGAGGCTGATATTTCATAGTTTCTCAGGAAAACACAGATAAACTTGCTGTATATATTGTGTAAATTAAGTGGTCTTGGCATGATGATGTCATCGGTGATTTCCAGGAAGTTCATATCTGAATGATATGTATTAGTAGTTCCTTTCTTTAAGTGGATAATGCAAATAGGAAAAGAACAGATGGAGAAACTACATAAATACATACAGCTGTTTTTAAAGGCCCCTTAGGGCATGAGAGAGAGAGGGGACGAAAGAGTTTACACACTGTGCTTGATGCAAATATAATTTATAATAGTAAGCAAAATGCTCATAAAAACCAGTACTGACACATGCACAGCACTGAAGCTCAAAATTAATGTGTCTATACCTTTTTCAGTTATCATTCACTCGTCTCACACAATAACTGTGTTTTATGTCTGGGATTCCGATTGTCAGCTCTTCTGTGACTGTTTTAGGTTATTGAATTATCCAACTCAGCCTATAGCCAATGTTACAGTGAGCTCTGTTTCATGCCTGTAGCAGAGAAACGGATGCAGACTGGAAGGCCCGTCCGGAACAGGACCCCCTCTTACATTCTTCAGATTTTTACTGAGATATTCCATCCCTTGCACATTCAAACACAGTGACATAAAATCAGCGTAAATAATGTGATTTTCCAGCCACCCACACCACTGAATTCTGTCCTGTCCTGTTCTGTCCCTTCCTCAGCTGATGTGCTGTGCATATACTCATATTCTGCTTTGGTAATTAATATTTTGAGGATGTTTGTCTTCTTGTTATCATTTTTTGGCCTAGTCTCTTACATTTTTTGTTAGAGTATTGGCTTGTTTGCTTGATTCTATGAAATAAGCGTAATGTGAATGTGTGTTGTGACAGACCAGTCTCTGAGTTTGAGCAATGCCCTCAATACATAGTCAAACACATATAGACACTGTCTCTGATAAGAATGATGTCTAGATTGTGTGAACATAGGTTAATATAGCTGTCTTGAGTATGCAGAAAGGTGATTTGTGCATGGGCCTGAGTTTGTATCTGTATGTGTGTGGGGGGGTGTTCCAAAATAGGGACAGATAGAGACGTTGACTTTGATAGAGCCAAATGAATGGGGTGCTGTTAGTTCTGGGTCATTACCCTGTTAAACTGGGGTGTCACTGACAGAGGACGGGGCGGGGGTGATGGGGGGTTGGGGACGTGCAGCCCCTCGTCCGCTCTGTGGTCCGAGTCTGCAGTGGCTGGCCATGTGATTACTGTTCTGCTTCAAAACGTGAGGTCAGCATACATGGTGGAGATACAGGGGTGAATCCTTCCATTAAGAAACGATTCACCTTTTCACAAAGCAGTGCCTCAGGATTAAAGACGACACAGTTATTAGTGGACTTCTGTGCAGGGCTGAATGTCCGTGTGTCTGTGTGTGACTAATGAATCTCATCTTGTCTGAAAGCACTGCTAGGGTTTGAACATAAAGGAGCTCCGACATGAGAGTGGCTACTTATCCGCAGAGAACAAATTTGATTCCTGCTCTCTCTCTATTTCTCTCTTTCTCTCTCTCTCATTTACTGCCAGGGTTGGTCTCTGGTCGTCGTCCTCTCTGTGCAGCCCCTTTAGCGGGCTGGTCTTCAAAGAAACAGAGAATAAATCAGTCGCACTCAACATTAACACGGCCAAATTATTCATAAGCCTTGGGTGTGTGCATGTGTACGCAGCCACAAAAAGCCTGACTCCATGCCATTGTGAGCTACAGCAAAATACACCACGCTCACTCGCGCCTCACATGTCACTCACCACTCCAAGCCATTTTAATATTCATCCGACTCCTCCAGGCCTCCTTCTGGACCAGCATCCACAACACAATTACAGATGTGTTAAACTTGTCGTACATCTGGTCTGGGGAAAGTGATTCCGTCCTATTTTTTTGCAATCAGTGAAACAAAGGCTGTCGGCTGCGGTGGGAAAACGTGATTAGCTGTTCCTGTACGGCTTTTGAAGCAGTAACGGGAGCCCGGTTAACGTTGTCATAGTGATGCTCAGGGAAAGGTATTGGTTGTCTGCAGCCGACGAGACCCAGGTTTATTCCATCTTAATGGGCCTTGGGCTGAGCTCCCACCGGAGAGTTAGGTTGACGATCTGACAAAGTTATCGGAAGATAAATAGGTTTCGGGGGAGAGAGAGAGAGAGAAAGAGAGAGAGAGAGAAGCAGACACCGGCCAAGTGACATGCTACCATCATATCATCACTCGCATGCACTTTCCACCTGGTAGTTTTATTAACTTTGCTTGGGCTTTGGTAGGTTTGCTTTTCCTCTGATCAGACACTACATGTGTCTCTCTAATCTTACTTAAGCTTTTTATTTGCCTTGGGGAGGATAAACCTAAGGCACCAAACCTGGACATCCCTACTGCTGCTGAAGCTGATCACTAGTACTACGAATCTGTGTGCTTCGTATGTGGCGGCTAACGGAGAGACTCCTGTGCTGAGCGGCTGTCAGCTCGCGTTACGGCTGTGGCCGGTTGGTCCGTGCTCCGGCGTAGAGCAAATGAGGCCGTTAAATGTCAGGCTAGCATCAGCCGATCAGCTTAATTAGGAACTGAGAGACAGCAATGAGAAGGATGAGTGAGGGGCTTCATCATCGGGAAAACAGCAAAGAAGAAGCAATGAAGATTGCTAATGGGTGCATGAGGACCGGCATGAAAAAGAAACTAAACACTCTGTCACTTCACCAAAGACTCTAAAAAGTTAATTCAATGAAAAACATTGTGTTTTTATTTTTAATTTGTGGAACTGTTTTATTCGTGAAACTAGACTTATATGGCAGCCAAAAAGTATGTGAAATTAGATGAAAAAAGCTGTCCCCGATGCATACAAATTGGAAAAAACATAAAGGCAAGCACTTGTCTTTGGTAAAACAGCTGCCCAGGCCACAGGGATTTGGGAGAGCCTGCACGAATGTGTGTTTCTGTGTGAGGTGCAAAAATTGATTTAGCTCCGTGAGACAGAGAGAGTGCGCTAATGGTGCCCCGTTCAAACTGGAACATATAGTGGAGTGATTATTCATTACAGGCCTATTTCATGGTGTTCATCACTCGGCAGGCTTGTCTTTTCAGACCAGCAGTGCTGGAATCGCCCGAGGAAACTGCATGGAAGCGGCAAGACTCTGCGGCAGTTCAGCCAATTCACTGAGACTTCCCCTGGTGGGCTGCCCATAGAAACAAATGAGAAATATGCTAAGAGGAAACTGCCCAAGACTGCAGGCAGACTTGAGAAACAATGATCTAATGTGTTAATGTAAAATCTGGTTTTATTGTTAAAAAACAATCACATGACTAATCTGTGAAGCATTCATTATAGTGTGGGGGTATGATATGACTGCTTGATGTTTTTTTGTTGTTGTTGCTGCCCTGCATTCGAGTTATTGAAATTACCAGAGGGTTGCATTTAAACTATTGTACTATACAGCTCTACTGTACACAGGCTTTGTACGGACACATATATTTATTTTTGATCCCTTTTAAAACTATCATAACATGATGCAGTAAATAAATATATGGAACTTACGTGTACTAATCCGAAGTTGTTCTGGGATGTGTTCATATGGTTTTTCTGTGTGTGTCTGTGTGTGTGTGTGTGTGTGCGTGTGCAAGCGTGAGTGTGTTCATCATGGCCAGAGCCTCAGCTGTCCCACAGCTAAAATTGCCAATAAAGCTGAACTCATATAGATCATCTCAGCAGGGAAAGTGTGGACTTGTCACCTAGACCATCTCTCTCTCTCTCTCTCTCTCTCTCTCTCTCTCACTGCTTCCTTCTCACTTTGTGGCTAACACACATTGTTGGCCTGAGATAAGTGTTTTTTTTAAACACAGTAGAAGAGAGCAGAGAAGAACACAGAGGAGTACAATTCTGTCATTGCACTAAAATATTCCCAAGTCCAGTATTTTATCATCAGATATAAGGTGATAAAAACAGAACAAAGATTTGAAGTGTTCTAAACTATGAACTAGAAAAAGTTTAACTGTAAGTGGGTGATTCAGAGATGTACAAAATTATTCAAGAACAAATCTATAATGGCAATTACATTTGCATTAATCACAGAATTAAAGATTGCATATGAGATCATTAACCTGATCTATTCTCTGAAGCTGCTCCCTGGGTAGCAACTTGCTACTCCCATAGCTTGTAGTCCATTACACAGTGCATGCCAGTACATCATCATCCATTCTACTAATCTAAAAGAGCATAAATGTCTTGACAGAAATGTTATATTTTAATCATTTTTTCCATTACTGTACTTTTGGTCAGAGGCAATGAGATGATTTCCCTGCTCCTTTTGTGGCTTGTTTCTTGTTGTTTCTCTCATTAATTTTTGATTTAAACTGAGGTTGTGGGGCCAAACAACAGCGTGGCATTGCATTTTAGAGGTTTTTGCATGCTGAAAAAAGACGGACCAGAAAAAATAAGGTCCCTTTGGTTGCCTGTTTGTAATGAGACTTCTCTAAAGAAAAGTGTTTGAAAGACCAACAGTGTCCCCTAATGGCCAAACAATGGAAGAACCATAAGAGAGAGGGACTGTAAGGACTGAGAAGGCTTGTGACGCCAAATAGTAAATAAGGGTTGTTCAAGTGTGTGTGTATATACTGTGCTGCACTGTATAAGTGTAATTATCCTAAAAGGCAAGAAGTATGACTGTAATAGTGTCCTCAAAGAATTTGTCTGTCACAGACAACCTGCATGGCCAAAGGGCAGCTTCCACAAATATCATCTTACTTCTCCAAACGTATGATGATCACCGTCTTCCCTCAAGTTATTTCTCTTATGAGCAGGCAATGCCGCTGTAGGCCAGAAATTCACAGTGTAATTAAGAGTCTTAAGTGAGTGCTATTGGGTGAGAGATGCTATGCTGGTCCTCTGGCGTCCAGCACGAAGCTCAGCCTTCCACTAGCAAGAAGTGAGGAAGAAAGAAAGTATCCTTTTGTTGTCCTATATGTCTCTGCCTTCCTCTCTCTTTCTCTCTCCCTCCTGCTCTCCTTCTCTCGCACTTTCCAGCCGTCTCTCCAGGGTTTGGACATGCTACTGCTGTGTCACAATAGAGAAGCAAGAGACGAGAAATGGCACAATATTGCCATCGACAGACAGACCGACAGACAGACCGATAGATAGATAGATAGATAGATAGATAGATAGATAGATAGATAGATAGATAGATAGACAAACATATAGCTGGTCTGTTCATGCTGGAGAGAGTTGAGGTCAGAGATGTAGAAGCGCACCCAGAATAGTGAATACCTATATTGTAGCAGCACCTGGATGGATGGATGGATGGACAGAGATTAGCGTTAGGAAAAAAATATGATTTACTGAGCAGAAAACTATCTGTCCCCTGCAGACCTAACCCTAACCATTACATTGTACTGCTCTGTACTGCTCAGTAGCCCTACCTGATCTGAGTCTTCATGTCTCTGTGGATGTCTTCCATATCTGAGCTCCAGAACGCCTATGCCATGCAGACTGACTAAGAGAAACAAAAACCAAGCTGAGGTGCATTCAGGAGCATACAACTGACGCTTTGCTTCCCACCGCATCAGGTCTGCCTCTCCCCCCTCTCGACACACAGCCATGCCCCGTCCCGTCCCGAGAACCCCGCATCTGGGGAGACATGGCCCCTTCCGATAGTTCCTGACAGGCTGCACGTCTGTTCTCGCAGTCGGCCGGACGCCGCCTGCCACTGCTGTAGGTTTAAATATGCACTAGATACATTCACAGGTTATGAGAGGCAGCAGAGGAGACAGCTGGGAGCAAGCTATGGGCCTGGCTAGACAAAATCAGGGTAACGGGAGAAATGGAGAGAGAGAGAGAGAGAGATCATGAACAGGCCAGCACGGACATACGAGACCCTCACGGCATTATCAGTGACCCTGCAGTATATTTCTTTCTAATGTGACCCCGAGTTGCGTATATGTGATCGGCATCAGCAAACTCCCACAGGCTACGGACGGTTCCTAGGAGTGGGGATCTCTGTCTTGCGAGCCTGTTTATACATACAGGAAGTGGCAGCTTCAAGGCATTCTGCTGCTACGGCGTTCTCTTTCGCTGCAGGCATGCATTTAATATTACTCCTGCTGGCTTAAAAGCGAGTGACGGGCCTGCAAGCTCAAACAAAAGCAGAGAGGAAGGCGAAGGCCGAATTAGGCTCACCTTGTTTTCTCCCACCTAATAATTCCTGATGCTTTGTGATTTTGTGTTCATCCTTAATTTGGTATCAGAGACAGATGTTCCATGCATTTGTTTCAGGAAATAAGCATGACGTCCTCTGAAATGACAGTGTGGGGAAGCGTTCAATGTAGACCGCACAAAGAAAGGCTGTGTAGTTAGGGAATGTCATGCAAT